>CM042244.1:58455445-58495445 GCA_023566225.1 Romanogobio albipinnatus
AGATAATCAAATGTTAGGCCATTCTCATGTAAATAAATAAATCACACGCGCAGAAGGGCTGTGTGGTGAATGGTTTTGAACAGATGATTTTTGTACATCGCTCTCTTAAAGCGCGTTTAATACAGCAGGCAGAACGCGCGTCTTTCTTCTTTCTGTCTGCGCTCTGCTGTTGCCCTAAAAGCTGCAATGATCGATTTTCCTCTGTTTTCTCTTGCGCACGTGGTCCAGTAATCAGGGCCCCTTCCCGGGCGATCGATCCGTATTGATCCCTCGAGCCCAGTGCGCGCCCACTCGCAGGGAGGCGCGAGAGCGCGTGACACCAGGAGGCGGATGGTGGGAAGGGAGCAGAAATGATGCTCGATACAGAAACAGGAGACAATCGGACAAAGGAGCTCTAAATATGGGTCAGAGAGGAGGGAGAGTCCTCCTCATTAAATGTAGCGCTGTCGTTTGAGAGTTAGTCACCTCTCCACATGATTTGCTGAAGTTAATGATTCTGTTTTGTCCAGTAAAGACAGCCATGATGTACAGCGGCTGCAATTTGAACAAACCCGAACTACAGACCAAATATACAGAACGTTTACAGAATGTTTTAGAAATTTTCTTGATACATTTTAAAGTATGTAGAGATAGATAGATAGATAGATAGATAGATACATAGATAGATAGACATACTGACTGACCAACCAACAGACAAACTGACCAAACGACAGACAAACAAACTGACCAACCAACAGACAGACAGACAAACTAACCAACCGACAGACAGACAAACTGACCAACCGTCCGACCGACAAACAAACTGACCAAATGACAGACAGACAGACAAACTGACCAACCGACAGCCAGACAGACCAAACGACAGACAGACAAACTGACCAACCGACAGACAGACAGACAAATTGACCAACCGACAGACAGACAAACTGACCAAACGACCGACAAACTGACCAACCAACAGACAGACCAACCGACAGACCGACAAACTGACCAAACGACAGACAAACTGACCAACCAACAGACAGACCAACCGACAGACAAACTGACCAACCAACAGACAGACCAAACGACAGACAAACTGACCAACCGACAGACAGACAAACTGACCAAACGACAGACAAACTGACCAACCAACAGACAGACCAAACGACAGACAAACTGACCAACCAACAGACAGACCAACCGACAGACAAACTGACCAAACGACAGACAAACTGACCAACCAACAGACAGACCAACCGACAGACAAACTGACCAACCGACAGACCGACAAACTGACCAACCGACAGACCGACAAACTGACCAACCGACAGACAGACTAACTGACAGACAGACAAACTGACCAACTGACAGACAGACAGACAGACAGACAGACCAACCGACAGACAGACAGACAAACTGACCAAACGACAGACAGACAAACTGACCAAACGGCAGACAACCAGACAAAATGACCAACCGACAGACAGACAAACTGACCAAACGGCAGACAACCAGACAAAATGACCAACCGACAGACAGACAAACTGACCGACCGACAGACAGACAAACTGACCGACCGACAGACAGACCAACTGACAGACAGACAAACTGACCAACTGACAGACAGACAGACCAACCGACAGACAGACAGACAGACCAACCGACAGACAGACAAACTGACCAAACGACAGACAGACAAACTGACCAAACGGCAGACAACCAGACAAAATGACCAACCGACAGACAGACAAACTGACCAAACGGCAGACAACCAGACAAAATGACCAACCGACAGACAGACAAACTGACCGACCGACAGACAGACAGACAGACCAACCGACAGACAAACTGACCAAACGACAGACAGACAAACTGACCAACCATCAGACAGTTCGACAGACAAACTGACCAAGCGACAGACAAACTGACCAACCAACACAGACCAACTGACAGACAGACAGACAAACTGACCAACCGACAGACAGACAGACAGACAGACCAACCGACAGACAAACTGACCAAATGACAGACAGACAAACTGACCAACCGACCGACAGACAAACTGACCAAACGACAGACAGACAGACAAACTGACCAACCGACAGACAGACAAACTGACCAACCGACAGACAGACAGACCAAACGACAGACAGACCAACTGACAGACTGACAGACAGACAAACTGACCAACCGACAGACAGACCAACTGACCAAAAAAAAGACAACCAGACAAACTGACCAACCGACAGACAGACAAACTGACCAACCGACAAACTGACCACCCAACAGACAGACAGACCTACCGACAGACAAACTGACCAACCTACAGACAGACAGACAAACTGACCAAACGACAGACAACCAGACAAACTGGCCAAACGACAGACAACCAGACAAACTGACCAAACAACAGACAACCAGACAAACTGACCAACCGACAGACAGACAAACTGACCACCCAACAGACAGACATACCAACCGACAGACAAACTGACCAACCGACAGACAGACAGACAAACTGACCAAACAACAGACAACCAGACAAACTGACCAACCGACAGACAACCAGACAGATGGCAGAATGACAGACAGATGCACATATGAACTGCTGTACAGTTTTTTAGTGATTCTGCATGTTTGTGTGTTGTATTGGTGCTGTGTGTGTGTGTGTGTGTGTGTGTGTGTGTGTGTGTGTGTGTGTCTGCGGTGTGCGGTGGTATATGAATATGATGGATGAGAGAGCTGCAGCTTTAGACGGCAGCAGTAAACAGATTTGACTGTGTAGGGTAGATCGATTGGCTCATGGCTCTCTGTAATTAGACATACAGTGCTCAGCCTGGCATCAGCCTCCTCAGCACAATCTCACCGGGGGAACCCTCGCCGCAAGTGTGTGTGTGTGTGTGTAAGAGAGAGAGAGAAAGAGAGAGAAATATAGACATGAGCAAGAGAAGGAATCGTAGAATTATACACCAAGAAATGGACAGAGATGTTCAGTGCATTAGCAGACGATTATGTTTGTTTTAATGAATGATAACAGCGAGGACTGTTAAACAGGGTCATGGATTTGTAATGATTTTGTTGCACAGACGATGTGCAAAAGCAGAAGCTGCTCGCTCTGTAACGGGGCTGGGGCGTATCGGCTAGTGTTTTATAGAGTCAGCGGTGACCACTAACACATGTATATAAATCCTCCTGTGGACTCCACACTGGGTGGATTTTGCCTGAGGGTTTTCAAACATGAGTCCCGAAGGATACACACACACACACACACACACACACATGGAATATATTGTTTGTGCTTCCCAGGTACAAATTTATTGGTCAAGTACACATAAAATGAATATACATGCATAACATGTAGCATTTAATGTAATTTAGGCATCGCTCTCTGAGATATTGTATTTTTATTTGTTGTATCAGAAGGATTTCCTCTCAACATTACAAGAACGCATATCAAATATTAGTAATGAGAACGTTCCTCTAAAAACAACCCAAGGGCTGGGTAAATATACATTTTTTTATTTAACCCAATATAGTTGATTCATTTGAACTATAATACTATGTTTTTTAACTATATACATGAATTAATGTCTACGGATTAATTTCAATCCTTTAATTAAAAAATGTAAAAACTCAACACAACCACTGGCTTGCATGACAATTATTTTATTTTTGATCATATTTTACAGTAGTATAGCATACTTTATATAGTTTTTAATACATATTGCCAACATTTAAGCTTGTTTAATTGTTTAATGAAACATTTAGAAGTAATTGAAGTGTAATCGAACTGTCTCTGTTGTCTCGTTTCCGCCGTAGCGGTGCTGGATCTCGTGTCGGAGCTCGTGTCCTGTTCAGCGGAGGAACTTCTAACTTTCTCTCGTAGCCGAAATATGACGTGACTGACTCCATAACCTGTCCACAAACATTCAGTGTACAGTTCTGAGAACATACTTTAACATCATGAGAATTTATATTCTGTATCTTTTTGAATAAAATCATACAATTTTATGCAAGGCACAGACGTTTCCATCACGCGAAAATACAGACGCAAGACTCGTTTAGATGACTCCCGTCGTGCCGCTGTATGCGTCTAAAACTAAATCATATACAGGACAATAACGAATTTATGGATAAATAAAATGTACACAAACCTGTATTTTATTTAACAATTTGACGGAGCTGCACTGCTCTCTCCTGAAGAGATTGCAAAAAGCCTGTTATAAATAACTCAAACACTGGGTTGTCACGTCTGACCCAGGATCTGAGTAACACAGAAACTACTCAAACACTGGGTTGTCACGTCGGTCCCAGGATCTGTGTAACACAAAAACTACTCAAACTCTGGGTTGTCACGTCTGACCCAGGATCTGAGTAACACAGAAACTACTCAAACACTGGGTTGTTACGTCTGTCCCAGGATCTGTGTAACACAGAAACTACTCAAACACTGGGTTGTCACGTCTGACCCAGGATCTGTGTAACACAGAAACTACTCAAACACTGGGTTGTTACGTCTGACCCAGGATCTGAGTAACACAGAAACTACTCAAACACTGGGTTGTCACGTCTGACCCAGGATCTGAGTAACACAGAAACTACTCAAACACTGGGTTGTCACGTCTGTCCCAGGATCTGTGTAACACAAAAACTACTCAAACTCTGGGTTGTCACGTCTGACCCAGGATCTGAGTAACACAGAAACTACTCAAACACTGGGTTGTTACGTCTGTCCCAGGATCTGCGTAACACAGAAATTACTCAAACACTGGGTTGTCACGTCTGTCCCAGGATCTGTGTAACACAAAACTACTCAAACACTGGGTTGTCACGTCTGTCCCAGGATCTGTGTAACACAAAAACTACTCAAACACTGGGTTGTCACGTCTGTCCCAGGATCTGCGTAACACAGAAACTACTCAAACACTGGGTTGTTACGTCTGACCCAGGATCTGCGTAACACAGAAACTACTCAAACACTGGGTTGTTACGTCTGACCCAGGATCTGCGTAACACAAAAACTACTCAAACACTGGGTTGTTACGTCTGACCCAGGATCTGTGTAACACAGAAACTACCCAAACACTGGGTTGTTACGTCTGACCCAGGATCTGCGTAACACAGAAACTACTCAAACACTGGGTTGTCACGTCTGTCCCAGGATCTGCGTAACACAGAAACTACTCAAACACTGGGTTGTTACGTCTGACCCAGGATCTGCGTAACAGAAACTACTCAAACACTGGGTTGTTACGTCTGACCCAGGATCTGCGTAACACAGAAACTACCCAAACACTGGGTTGTTACGTCTGACCCAGGATCTGCGTAACAAAAACTACTCAAACACTGGGTTGTTACGTCTGTCCCAGGATCTGCGTAACACAGAAACTACTCAAACACTGGGTTGTTACATCTGTCCCAGGATCTGCGTAACAAAAACTACTCAAACACTGGGTTGTTACATCTGTCCCAGGATCTGAGTAACACAGAAACTACTCAAACACTGGGTTGTCACGTCTGTCCCAGGATCTGCGTAACACAGAAACTACTCAAACACTGGGTTGTTACATCTGTCCCAGGATCTGCGTAACACAGAAACTACTCAAACACTGGGTTGTCACGTCTGTCCCAGGATCTGCGTAACACAGAAACTACTCAAACACTGGGTTGTCACGTCTGACCCAGGATCTGCGTAACACAGAAACTACTCAAACACTGGGTTGTTACGTCTGACCCAGGATCTGCGTAACAAAAACTACTCAAACACTGGGTTGTTACATCTGTCCCAGGATCTGCGTAACACAGAACTACTCAAACACTGGGTTGTTACATCTGTCCCAGGATCTGCGTAACACAAAAACTACTCAAACACTGGGTTGTTACATCTGTCCCAGGATCTGCGTAACACAAAAACTACTCAAACACTGGGTTGTCACGTCTGTCCCAGGATCTGCGTAACACAAAAACTACTCAAACACTGGGTTGTTACATCTGTCCCAGGATCTGCGTAACACAAAAACTACTCAAACACTGTGTTGTTACGTCTGTCCCAGGATCTGCGTAACACAGAAACTACTCAAACACTGGGTTGTCACGTCTGTCCCAGGATCTGTGTAACACAAAAATTACTCAAACACTGGGTTGTCACGTCTGTCCCAGGATCTGCGTAACACAGAAACTACTCAAACACTGGGTTGTTACGTCTGACCCAGGATCTGCGTAACACAGAAACTACTCAAACACTGGGTTGTTACGTCTGACCCAGGATCTGCGTAACACAGAAACTACCCAAACACTGGGTTGTCACGTCTGTCCCAGGATCTGCGTAACACAGAAACTACTCAAACACTGGGTTGTTACGTCTGACCAAGGATCTGCGTAACACAGAAACTACTCAAACACTGGGTTGTTACGTCTGACCCAGGATCTGTGTAACACAGAAACTACTCAAACACTGGGTTGTCACGTCTGTCCCAGGATCTGTGTAACACAGAAACTACTCAAACACTGGGTTGTTACGTCTGTCCCAGGATCTGTGTAACACAGAAACTACTCAAACACTGGGTTGTCACGTCTGTCCCAGGATCTGCGTAACACAGAAACTACTCAAACACTGGGTTGTCACGTCTGTCCCAGGATCTGTGTAACACAGAAACTACTCAAACACTGGGTTGTTACGTCTGACCCAGGATCTGAGTAACACAGAAACTACTCAAACACTGGGTTGTCACGTCTGTCCCAGGATCTGCGTAACACAGAAACTACTCAAACACTGGGTTGTCACGTCTGTCCCAGGATCTGTGTAACACAGAAACTACTCAAACACTGGGTTGTTACGTCTGTCCCAGGATCTGTGTAACACAGAAACTACTCAAACACTGGGTTGTCACGTCTGTCCCAGGATCTGCGTAACACAGAAACTACTCAAACACTGGGTTGTTACGTCTGTCCCAGGATCTGTGTAACACAGAAACTACTCAAACACTGGGTTGTCACGTCTGACCCAGGATCTGAGTAACACAGAAACTACTCAAGCACTGGGTTGTCACGTCTGTCCCAGGATCTGTGTAACACAAAAACTACTCAAACTCTGGGTTGTCACGTCTGACCCAGGATCTGAGTAACACAGAAACTACTCAAACACTGGGTTGTTACGTCTGACCCAGGATCTGTGTTACACAAAAACTACTCAAACACTGGGTTGTTACGTCTGACCCAGGATCTGTTTAACACAAAAACTACTCAAACACTGGGTTGTTACGTCTGACCCAGGATCTGCGTAACACAAAAACTACTCAAACACTGGGTTGTTACGTCTGTCCCAGGATCTTGTCACGTCTGACCCAGGATCTGAGTAACACAGAAACTACTCAAACACTGGGTTGTCACGTCTGTCCCAGGATCTGTGTAACACAAAAACTACTCAAACTCTGGGTTGTCACGTCTGACCCAGGATCTGAGTAACACAGAAACTACTCAAACACTGGGTTGTTACGTCTGACCCAGGATCTGAGTAACACAGAAACTACTCAAACACTGGGTTGTTACGTCTGACCCAGGATCTGTGTTACACAAAAACTACTCAAACACTGGGTTGTTACGTCTGACCCAGTATCTGTGTAACACAAAAACTACTCAAACACTGGGTTGTCACGTCTGACCCAGGATCTGCGTAACACAAAAACTACTCAAACACTGGGTTGTTACGTCTGACCCAGTATCTGTGTAACACAAAAACTACTCAAACACTGGGTTGTCACGTCTGACCCAGGATCTGCGTAACACAAAAACTCATCAAACACTGGGTTGTCACGTCTGACCCAGGATCTGCGTAACACAAAAACTACTCAAACACTGGGTTGTCACGTCTGTCCCAGGATCTGTGTAACACAAAAACTACTCAAACACTGGGTTGTCACGTCTGTCCCAGGATCTGTGTAACACAGAAACTACTCAAACACTGGGTTGTCACGTCTGTCCCAGGATCTGCGTAACACAGAAACTACTCAAACACTGGGTTGTCACGTCTGTCCCAGGATCTGCGTAACACAGAAACTACTCAAACACTGGGTTGTTACGTCTGTCCCAGGATCTGTGTAACACAGAAACTACTCAAACACTGGGTTGTCACGTCTGACCCAGGATCTGAGTAACACAGAAACTACTCAAACACTGGGTTGTCACGTCTGTCCCAGGATCTGTGTAACACAAAAACTACTCAAACTCTGGGTTGTCACGTCTGACCCAGGATCTGAGTAACACAGAAACTACTCAAACACTGGGTTGTTACGTCTGACCCAGGATCTGTGTTACACAGAAACTACTCAAACACTGGGTTGTCACGTCTGACCCAGGATCTGTGTAACACAAAAACTACTCAAACACTGGGTTGTTACGTCTGACCCAGGATCTGCGTAACACAAAAACTACTCAAACACTGGGTTGTTACGTCTGACCCAGGATCTGCGTAACACAGAAACTACTCAAACACTGGGTTGTTACGTCTGACCCAGGATCTGAGTAACACAAAAACTACTCAAACACTGGGTTGTTACGTCTGTCCCAGGATCTGCGTAACACAAAAACTACTCAAACACTGGGTTGTTACGTCTGACCCAGGATCTGCGTAACACAGAAACTACTCAAACACTGGGTTGTTACGTCTGACCCAGGATCTGCGTAACACAAAAACTACTCAAACACTGGGTTGTTACGTCTGACCCAGGATCTGCGTAACACAGAAACTACTCAAACACTGGGTTGTTACGTCTGACCCAGGATCTGTGTAACACAGAAACTACTCAAACACTGGGTTGTCACGTCTGTCCCAGGATCTGTGTAACACAAAAACTACTCAAACACTGGGTTGTCACGTCTGTCCCAGGATCTGTGTAACACAGAAACTACTCAAACACTGGGTTGTCATGTCTGTCCCAGGATCTGTGTAACACAGAAACTACTCAAACACTGGGTTGTCACGTCTGACCCAGGATCTGCGTAACACAAAAACTACTCAAACACTGGGTTGTCACGTCTGTCCCAGGATCTGTGTAACACAGAAACTACTCAAACACTGGGTTGTCACGTCTGTCCCAGGATCTGTGTAACACAGAAACTACTCAAACACTGGGTTGTCACGTCTGACCCAGGATCTGCGTAACACAAAAACTACTCAAACACTGGGTTGTCACGTCTGTCCCAGGATCTGTGTAACACAGAAACTACTCAAACACTGGGTTGTTACGTCTGACCCAGGATCTGTGTAACACAGAAACTACTCAAACACTGGGTTGTCACGTCTAACCCAGGATCTGTGTAACACAAAAACTACTCAAACACTGGGTTGTCACGTCTAACCCAGGATCTGTGTAACACAGAAACTACTCAAACACTGGGTTGTTACGTCTGACCCAGGATCTGTGTAACACAAAAACTACTCAAACACTGGGTTGTTACGTCTGACCCAGGATCTGTGTAACACAAAAACTACTCAAACACTGGGTTGTCACGTCTGTCCCAGGATCTGTGTAACACAGAAACTACTCAAACACTGGGTTGTTACGTCTGACCCAGGATCTGTGTAACACAGAAACTACTCAAACACTGGGTTGTTACGTCTGACCCAGGATCTGTGTAACACAAAAACTACTCAAACACTGGGTTGTTACGTCTGACCCAGGATCTGTGTAACACAGAAACTACTCAAACACTGGGTTGTCACGTCTGTCCCAGGATCTGTGTAACACAAAAACTACTCAAACACTGGGTTGTCACGTCTGTCCCAGGATCTGTGTAACACAGAAACTACTCAAACACTGGGTTGTCACGTCTGTCCCAGGATCTGTGTAACACAGAAACTACTCAAACACTGGGTTGTCACGTCTGACCCAGGATCTGCGTAACACAAAAACTACTCAAACACTGGGTTGTCACGTCTGTCCCAGGATCTGTGTAACACAGAAACTACTCAAACACTGGGTTGTCACGTCTGTCCCAGGATCTGTGTAACACAGAAACTACTCAAACACTGGGTTGTCACGTCTGACCCAGGATCTGCGTAACACAAAAACTACTCAAACACTGGGTTGTCACGTCTGTCCCAGGATCTGTGTAACACAGAAACTACTCAAACACTGGGTTGTTACGTCTGACCCAGGATCTGTGTAACACAGAAACTACTCAAACACTGGGTTGTCACGTCTAACCCAGGATCTGTGTAACACAAAAACTACTCAAACACTGGGTTGTCACGTCTAACCCAGGATCTGTGTAACACAGAAACTACTCAAACACTGGGTTGTTACGTCTGACCCAGGATCTGTGTAACACAAAAACTACTCAAACACTGGGTTGTTACGTCTGACCCAGGATCTGTGTAACACAAAAACTACTCAAACACTGGGTTGTCACGTCTGTCCCAGGATCTGTGTAACACAGAAACTACTCAAACACTGGGTTGTTACGTCTGACCCAGGATCTGTGTAACACAGAAACTACTCAAACACTGGGTTGTTACGTCTGACCCAGGATCTGTGTAACACAAAAACTACTCAAACACTGGGTTGTTACGTCTGACCCAGGATCTGTGTAACACAAAAACTACTCAAACACTGGGTTGTCACGTCTGACCCAGGATCTGTGTAACACAGAAACTACTCAAACACTGGGTTGTTACGTCTGACCCAGGATCTGTGTAACACAGAAACTACTCAAACACTGGGTTGTTACGTCTGACCCAGGATCTGTGTAACACAAAAACTACTCAAACACTGGGTTGTTACGTCTGACCCAGGATCTGAGTAACACAAAAACTACTCAAACACTGGGTTGTTATGTCTGTCCCAGGATCTGCGTAACACAAAAACTACCCAAACACTGGGTTGTTACGTCTGACCCGGGATCTGAGTAACACAAAAACTACCAAAACACTGGGTTGTTACGTCTGACCCAGGATCTGCGTAACACAAAAACTACTCAAACACTGGGTTGTTACGCCTGACCCAGGATCTGAGTAACACAAAAACTACCAAAACACTGGGTTGTTACGTCTGACCCAGGATCTGTGTAACACAAAAACTACCAAAACACTGGGTTGTTACGTCTGACCCAGGAACTGTGTAACACAAAAACTACTCAAACACTGGGTTGTCACGTCTGACCCAGGATCTGTGTTACACAAAAACGACCAAAATACTGAAAAAATGAAAAAATTTTAAACAGCATTCTAATGACCTTTTAAAAGCATTAGAGTAAGTTATGTGAATGTTCCCTGTTAGCCCAACCATAATACTATATTATATATTATAATAATAATCCTCTCGATTATGTTAAGTGGCAGATAAAGTGTTTTTGAGGTAACTGATGTGGAAGAGTAAGCGAAGCTCCCAAAGCCTGTTTTTTAATATATCAGTGTTTAGCTGTAAATTTATATAGTGTGAACAGGAAAGCCAAACTGATTACACTATTATGGCATTTCATATTTTAAAACAGATTTTCTCTGGCTTTAGCTACATGCATATACTCATGCATATACTCATGCTTATACTCATGCATATACTCATGCATATACTCATGCATATACTCATGCATATACTCATGCTTATACTCATGCATATACTCATGCTTATACTCATGCATATACTCATGCATATACTCATGCATATACTCATGCATATACTCATGCATATACTCATGCTTATACTCATGCTTATACTCATGCATATACTCATGCATATACTCATGCATATACTCATGCTTATACTCATGCATATACTCATGCATATACTCATGCATATACTCATGCATATACTCCTTTGTTTGATCAAATAAGTTAATAAGCAAAACCTTTCACTGAATGACTCCCCTGTTTGTTTTATACAGGTTGCATGAGTTTATTTCTGATAATGGGAGTAATTATAATTAATAATAATAATTATGAGTTTATATCACACAATTATGAGTATATGTCTCACAATTATGAGTTTATATCTCACAATTATGAGTTTATATCTCACAATTATGAGTTTATATCTCACAATTATGAGTTTATATCACACAATTATGAGTTTATATCACACAATAATTATGAGTTTATATCACACAATAATTATGAGTTTATATCACACAATTATGAGTTTAAATCACACAATTATGAGTTTAAATCACACAATTATGAGTTTATATCTCGCAATTATGAGTTTATATCTCACAATTATGAGTTTATATCACACAATTATGAGTTTATATCACACAATTATGAGTTTATATCTCACAATTATGAGTTTATATCACACAATTATGAGTTTATATCACACAATAATTATGAGTTTATATCACACAATTATGAGTTTATATCACGCAATTATGAGTTTATATCACGCAATTATGAGTTTATATCTCGCAATTATGAGTTTATATCTCGCAATTATGAGTTTATATCACACAATTATGAGTTTATATCACACAATTATGAGTTTATATCACGCAATTATGAGTTTATATCTCGCAATTATGAGTTTATATCTCGCAATTATGAGTTTATATCTCGCAATTATGAGTTTATATTACACAATTATGAGTTTATATCACACAATTATGAGTTTATATCACACAATTATGAGTTTTTATTACAAGTTTGTATCTCATAATGTCCGTTTCCTCGGGATCTTCTCGTATTTTCACTCGTCTCTTTCTCTGTGTCTCCTCATGGCAGCCTGCAAGAGAAAGGAACAGGAGCAGCACAAAGACAGAAACATGGTCCCCAAGAAGCAGCGTCTGGTGTTCACCGACCTGCAGCGCCGGACGCTCATCGCCATCTTCAAGGAGAACAAGCGGCCCAGCAAAGAGATGCAGATCACCATATCGCAGCAGCTGGGTCTGGAGCTCTCCACCGTCAGCAACTTCTTCATGAACGCCCGGCGTCGCTGCGTGGACCGCTGGCAGGACGAGCACGCGGCCAGCCCCGGTCAGCCCGGCACCTCGGCCACCACTTTCTCCAAAGCGTGAGCGCGCCGGACGCGGGCGGCGCTGGAGGATGCCAGGCTGACCGACCGGTGCCGGATGTGCCGCAGCAACAGATGATGATGATCTACGGTGCCCATCAAACCTCACAAACCTCTTCGGGGCACGGCGGATGCGGATGAGCTCCCTCAGACCGAACGCATTTCACGCTTTTAATTCATTAGCACGCGGTTTATTTCCCTCTCATGGATATTTTTGGACACCCCCCCACCCCCACCTGTGCTTGATATTTGAGCTAAACATCTCTCATCTCAGTCTCTGGATTAGCGAAGCTATACGGAATTTTCTCTCTCTCATAGAGCAGTGGAAAGAAGGAACAGAAGGCGATGCGTATTTTAGCACACAACCCAACACACAGATTGACCGCTTCCACACGAACACCGCCCTCCCTCTCGGGCTGTATTCTCACTGCCAGCGTGGCGCCTTGTTCTTGCTTCAGCACAATGATAAAGGGATGCAAAGAATCAATCAGCCCTCTGTATGTTCCCCTAAAGAATCATGTGACCGTAGGGGTCTTACAGAGCGCTCCATCGGCACAGAGCAACGGCGCCACCTCCTGGAGAACCCCAAACGCAGCTTTGGTTCGCTGCGGGACAGCAGAGGCTTCAGATGCCATGCTGCCTTCAAGCCAGTGCTTCCCATTATTTGAGCTGTTCTGGTTCCTCAAGTTAAACTAAACCAAAATGAGGGATGTGGCGACAGGCTGGTTGACAGGTTGTTTAGCTAACAACAATTAACTTGCATCAAATCAAATAAGAGTTATTATGGAGGCTTGTTCCACCAGGTGGAAGGTAATTCTGACTTTATATCACACAATAATTATGAGTTTATCACACAATTATGAGTTTATATCACAATTATGAGTTTATATCTCACAATTATGAATTTATATCACAAATATAATTGAGTTTAAATCACACAATTATAAGTTTATATCACACAATTATGAGTTTATATCACACAATTATGAATTTATATCACAATTATGAATTTATATCACAATTATAATTGAGTTTAAATCACACAATTATGAGTTTATATCACAATTATAATTGAGTTTAAATCACACAATTATGAGTTTATATCACAATTATGAATTTATATCACAATTATGAATTTATATCACAATTATGAATTTATATCACAATTATAATTGAGTTTAAATCACACAATTATGAGTTTATATCACAATTATGAATTTATATCACAATTATAATTTAATTTAAATCACACAATTATAAGTTTATATCACAATTATGAATTTATATCACAATTATGAATTTATATCACAATTATGAATTTATATCACAATTATAATTGAGTTTAAATCACACAATTATGAGTTTATATCACACAATTATGAATTTATATCACAATTATGAATTTATATCACAATTATGAATTTATATCACAATTATAATTGAGTTTAAATCACACAATTATGAGTTTATATCACAATTATGAATTTATATCACAATTATGAATTTATATCACAATTATGAATTTATATCACAATTATAATTTAATTTAAATCACACAATTATAAGTTTATATCACAATTATGAATTTATATCACAATTATGAATTTATATCACAATTATAATTGAGTTTAAATCACACAATTATGAGTTTATATCACAATTATGAATTTATATCACAATTATAATTTAATTTAAATCACACAATTATAAGTTTATATCACAATTATGAGTTTATGTCACACAATTATGAGTTTATATCACACAATTATGAGTTTATATCACACAATTATGAGTTTATATCACACAATTATGAATTTATATCACAATTATGAATTTATATCACAATTATGAATTTATATCACAAATATAATTGAGTTTAAATCACACAATTATAAGTTTATATCACACAATTTTGAGTTTACATCACAATTCTGACTGTATCTCGCGACTCTGAATTCAACTTGCAATTGTGAAAGTCATAAATACGTTTTAAAATGTTTTATTTTAATGGTGGAGCCAAGCGTCCGTGAGTTCTAGCATTTCCCCATCTCTCTCAATGAACTCCCACTTAAAACATCCCAGCGGGTCTTGAAGGCAGCATGAATCCCTGTCAGATGTCGGATCACCCATAGATCACCATCACTGAGCTTATGTTTCATGCCTTTATTTCTTGCGTCCAAAGATATTTCCCGTCACCAAAGATGAAGCAATCAGCAATCGAGCGGAGAGTAAAGCTGTGCGATTATTTTTCTCCTGTTTGTGGAGACCCGCAGCTTCCAATGGCCAAACCTAAAGGTAAAATGTCACTGTATGATAATTGAGTGCCAACGACAGATGCCTTAACGATAATCATAGAGGATGTTTGACTTCCCGGGTCGGTACCAGAGGATCCGGCAAATCATGCGACTCCCACAAGGGCCGAAAAACACTCATCCTGAGTGCTGTTGTTTTGGAAACCAAATGGATGCATTTACCAAAACGTACTGAATACGACTGTAAATATTCCTCTAATCCTTGTCTTTCTTTCTTTCTTCCCTCTCTCTCTCTCTCTCTCTCTCTCTCTCTCTCTCTCTCTATAACGATGCGGGTAAAAAGTTACACAAAGTTTGTATTAAACGTCTGGACTCTTGTTGTGCATAAACTATGTGTAAAGAAGCACCTTGTGAATGAAACGACAAGAAACAAGGGATTGTTGTGCATAAGGAACATTTGCGGAGAGATGGACTCTTGGACTCTCGGAGCTGTAGAGACGGAGCGGCTCTTTGTTGTTTCTATCAAAAGGCAAAAGGCCCTTCTCGATCGGCTTCATCCTTTGCTTACTTCCTGTCTCTCTGTCCAGACAGGCAAGACAGCAGATGTCTGTAGCATTTTAGAAGAAAGCATTGACCATTTCAGAGTCGTGACCAGGTGAAGAGCGAGTTTTCTTTTCTAAACAAACTCTGATGTGAAGCAAAAATGTGAAAAGCGAACACACACACACCTCGTTTGTAGTGAGAATCAATGTGGCTACCTCACAGAAACACAGTGGTGTGTGTGATACAGCCACTGATACCAAAGATTCTTCTTCAGCCTGCCAGTTCAACCATCATCATCATCATCATCATCACACACACACACGTGATTCAGTGTAGCAACACATTCTCTTAAACACACAAACACATTTGAGTAGCTGATCTAAAAGGGGACGTTATAAATCGCAAACTCACGATTTCCAAGCTAACAAAACACATTTTTGTTTGAAACGTTATGAAAGTGTTTTTTCGGAACGTTCTCACAACGTTCAGAACATCCAGTCAAGGGAACAGTAGAGTAACATTTAAAAAGACGCCAAACTAAAATGTTTTGGATCAAAATGACCGAAACCCTAAAATTATACTTTTTTTTCCATGCAATTCCAGATTTTTAAATTACTAGATTTGATCAATAATATAATTTAAGCACATTTTTCACATTTTCTCAACAGCTCCGATCAGCTCAAAATATCTCACATTGGGTATTTTGGTGTCTTTGTCGACCTCTTGTGGGAAAACGGTCACATGCCATTCATTCCTAAGGGGGTCAAATTGACCCGTGAGGGTAGGATGTGTTACTTTTTTAAATTTCAACCACAAAACTCCTCGAATCCAGTCGATTTTTTTGTGAGTATTCATGGTTCAAGTGCGACAAAAGTTACTCCGACAAACATTACATTTTTAAAATATGAGTTTCGGATCAAAATGCCCCGAGGGAATTAAAGATCAGATGCATTCTATTAATGTTACTGGAGGAACGTTTGTTCATAACTTTAAGAGAACCTTGTCAGAACGTTCCGTTCGCGCGATTTGTCCCCAAACTAACCTAAGTACACACACACACACACACACACACACACACACACACACACACACACACACACAATGTGTTTACGTGTAGCAACATTGTGTGTTTAAATCTCTTAAACACACAAACACATTTGAGTAGCTGATCTAAAAGGGGACGTTATAAATCGCAAACTCACGATTTCCAAACTAACAAAACACATTTTTGTTTGAAACGTTATGAAAGTGTTTTTTCGGAACGTTCTCACAACGTTCAGAACATCCAGTCAAGGGAACAGTAGAGTAACATTTAAAAAGACGCCAAACTAAAATGTTTTGGATCAAAATGACCGAAACCCTAAAATTATACTTTTTTTCCCATGCAATTCCAGATTTTTAAATTACTAGATTTGATCAATAATATAATTTAAGCACATTTTTCACATTTTCTCAACAGCTCCGATCAGCTCAAAATCTCTCACATTGGGTATTTTGGTGTCTTTGTCGACCTCTTGTGGGAAAACGGTCACATGCCATTCATTCCTAAGGGGGTCAAATTGACCCGTGAGGGTAGGATGTGTTACTTTTTTAAATTTCAACCACAAAACTCCTCAAATCCAGTTGATTTTTTTGTGAGTATTCGTGGTTCAAGTGCGACAAGTCACTCCGACAAACATTACATTTTTAAAATATGGGTTTCGGGTCAAAATGCCCCGAGGGAATTAAAGATCAGATGCATTCTATTAATGTTACTGGAGGAACGTTTGTTCATAACTTTAAGAGAACCTTGTCAGAACGTTCCGTTCGCGCGATTTGTCCCCAAACTAAGCTGAGTACACACACACACACACACACACACACACACACACACACACACACAATGTGTTTACGTGTAGCAACATTGTGTGTTTAAATCTCTTAAAAACACACAAACACATTTGAGTAGCTGATCTAAAAGGGGACGTTATAAATCGCAAACTCACGATTTCCAAGCTAACAAAACACATTTTTGTTTGAAACGTTATGAAAGTGTTTTTTCGGAACGTTCTCACAACGTTCAAAACATCCAGTCAAGGGAACAGTAGAGTAACATTTAAAAAGACGCCAAACTAAAATGTTTTGGATCAAAATGACCGAAACCCTAAAATTATACTTTTTTTTTCATGCAATTTCCGATTTTTAAATTACTAGATTTGATCAATAATATAATTTAAGCACATTTTTCACATTTTCTCAACAGCTCCGATCAGCTCAAAATATCTCACATTGGGTATTTTGGTGTCTTTGTCGACCTCTTGTGGGAAAACGGTCACATGCCAATCATTCCTAAGGGGGTCAAATTGACCCGTGAGGGTAGGATATGTTACTTTTTTAAATTTCAACCACAAAACTCCTCGAATCCAGTCGATTTTTTTGTGAGTATTCGTGGTTCAAGTGCGACAAAAGTCACTCCGACAAACATTACATTTCTAAAATATGAGTTTCGGGTCAAAATGCCCCGAGGGAATTAAAGATCAGATGCATTCTATTAATGTTACTGGAGGAACGTTTGTTCATAACTTTAAGAGAACCTTGTCAGAACGTTCCGTTCGCTCGATTTGTCCCCAAACTAAGCTGAGTACACACACACACACACACACACACACACACACAGAGTAGTCAGACTGCATTATGCCACGGTGAAGGAAGTGGCAACTATGCAGGACAAGTTGAGTGCCTTTTTCCTTCAACCACGGGTGGATTTGCTCTGGACACACTCGCGCACACACACACACACACACCCACATTTTTAAAAAACATACCTGCATATATTTTGCATAGCATAAAAAAGGAGTTTCCATTCTGATAAAGCACTTTGTTTTTTTATGAAAGTAGTTGTTTTTCTATTTGCTGCATTTATTTATTTATTTATTTATGTGTATTTATTTCTCTATGAAGTGTGCAGGAGTGTGATATTTCTGTAATCCCAGCTCCCGACGCGTGGCAATACCTCTGGATTCACACACACACTTCCGACAGAGCTATTTTTGTGTAATTTACAGTATTCTGGAAGTGTGTGTTTGTGATAATTGTGTAAAACTGAGGTATACCTGCACTGTCAGTGGTCGTCCAATCATACGTCTCCATCGGTCATGCTCACAGACATTCGACCAATCATGTCATTTCACGCTGGCAGGCACGTGTTGACAATGAGAATTCTGATATACCTCAAATACTTGTAATGTAAAGGTAATCTGATGAAACAATAACGATGATAGTAGAAGATAATACTGCTAAAATAATAGTTTTGGAAATATTGTGACTTGAAGCTTTTTACTGTTCTGTACGGTCTTGTTGAGTTGAGTAATTTTCCTCTTTATTTTGGCATGCTCCCTCCAAAAAATTTACCTTTTTCTTTCTAAAAGTTGAGGATTACTGAAGTGCATCAGAGCAACTAAAGCATCCTGATGTCACGCGATGAAACTTTTGACCACGATTGCTTGAAATTATCCAAAGCTTGTGTAGTAGTTAGATCCTATGAATTATGAGAAACACCAAAATGAGCTTTAGAGACCAAAGTTATATCATGGGGCGAATCGCTGTGTACATTTTTTTATTTATTTTAAAGTTAATTTTCTTTCTCTCTCTTAATTTCATTTATTGACCCATGTTTCTGTCCAAAGGAAAAAGCATTTCGGTTGAATTATTAGTGTTTGTTGTGCGTGTTCAAGTGATCCTGATATTTAAAAAAGAAGAAAAAAAAAGAAAAAAAAAAGATAATGAAACCCAGCTCTTCTGTCGTTCGGGAAACGCTGGTGATTCTTTTATGCATGGATATTAATCTCACTGTTCAGAGACAGGACGACTCGTACGTCACGGTCAGGGAGAGGCAGGAGGAACCGGGATTTGCCCAGTGCGGTCTGACGAAATCAAGAATTTATTTATTTATTTATTTATTTATTTAACATTTTGTCTTTGATCGACAATATTGTGCTCTCCCTTATGTCCCGCATCTATAAATGAAATTTCAATGACGTTAAATCAAGGTTTTGATTGTTTCTTTAGGTACAGAATTATTAGGTGAATATCACTGGGGCATATTTCAGACAAAAATATTTTGCACTGAGAAAATTAAGCCTTTTATGATCAGTACGATTGATTTATTTTTTGTTGCGTTAACTCCAAATGTTAAATTATTATTCAAAAATACATTAAATTAAATTACTTAAATACTTTAACTCTTTCCCTGGTGGCACTTTTTTTTTTTTTTTGCGTGCCATTAAAAATTTGAATGCACTCCAGAATATTTTGTTGTATGAATATCTGAACATGCATTCATGTTTCATTTTTTTAAAAAAAGCATAATTTTAATGAAGAAAAATCTCATGCCAAATGGCGGGGAAAGAGTTAATAAATAATAACATTGTATACAATAATTCCTGCATTTTTGGTTGAAATATGAGCTGGATTGGTTGTGTGAGATTCACTCTTTTATCTATGATTTCACATGTGTGGTCGATCAACATGCAGATGTTCCTCTCTCTCGGATAAACAACATCTATTGTTTCAAACCTCCCTGTGTGTTCAGACCCGAGACCCCGCGGGCGAATCCTCCTCCTTCCTCTGGTACCAGAGAATCAATCAGAACCATGTGTCTTTGTGATGGTAGAAGACAATCAATTTCCAATAAGGAGAAGAACAAAAGACGAGAAAGAACGCTTGAGAGATAGTCGCTGTAAAGACTCAAGACTGGGAAAGAAACGCTGTGAGCGATGAGTGCAGCTGAGCGTTTAAACCGCTCACAAAGCATAATATGGATTTTTTTTAGCCGACTGCCATGGTAACTGTATTTCAGAACAGCTCTGATTGAGTCAATTTACAGAAAGGCTTTCAAACCAAAACAGTTTGATCTTATGTAATCCTTTTCCATGTACTTTAAAGGGTTAATTCATCCTCAAATCATTCCAGATTATGATCCCTGTATTCATTGCCAGGTCTACTTAACAAAACTTTCCCAATTGCCAATCAACAATAGCGCAAAACTCAAAATATGCCTCTCCCACACTTAAAATAGGCCTACATATTTTACTATACAGTGAAAATCACTATAGTAGTTTTCATAAAGGTCCTTACCATTCACAAAACCTAACATCTAGCCCAGTTTTATCATTGGTAGAATATAAACTCCCCTCCATTTTAAAAGTAGCCCAATTTTGCAGGAAAACTACCCGGATTGTATGAAAACACATTCTGTTAAACATTTGCGTTTGTTGTTTCATTTCTCAGTTATTTACCTTTAGTTTCTGGAAGAATATGATCCATCTGGACAGACGTTGAGAGCTATGCAAGTACAAAAACCCCGTTTCCTTCTCATTGTCCGCCATTTTGTCTCGATTGACACCATCCTCGTGTGACTCGGGGTGTTGTGATTGAATGCCTGAGGAGCACGTCGATCCCATATCAAATATCTCCACGATTCTCCAAAAAGTGCCTATGCTCAACTCACACAAGTACACGCGTGTGTTCTTCTGCCCTGATATTTGTTCCCGTAAATATAGGGTCTGGAACTTCAGTGCAAAGAAGAAACAAACGAGGATAATGGTTTGGCTGAGAGAATAATGGTTCAGTCGTATTTACCGTTGCTCGTCGAAATTTCGCGGGCGAAATTCAAATGGGAATTGGGCGGGAGGTTCGCGAGACAGTTATGGAACGCAATTTCCGCCACATAATAATACAATAATACAATTAAGCTTTGGTAAATCGTAATTATGACAAAAAAAAACCCTAAATGATGCCATAATAAGTCATATTTACGAGATGAAAACCCGAAATTATGTTATGGAAGCCCAATTTCCGCCACATAATAAAAAAAAACCTGCTTTGGTAAATTGTAATTATGACAAAAAAGTCAAAATGATGCCATACTAAGTCATATTTATGAGATGAAAAGCCAAAATTATGTTATGGAAGCCCAATTTCCGCCACATAATAAAAAAAAACATGCGTTGGTAAATTGTAATTATGACAAAAAAGTCAAAATAATGCCATACTAAGTCATATTTATGAGATGAAAAGCCTAAATTATGTTATGGAAGCCCAATTTCCGCCACATAATTAAAAAAATAATGCTTTGGTAATTCGTAGTTATGACCAAAAAAAAGTCAAAATGATGCCATACTAAGTCATATTTATGAGATGAAAAGCCGACATTATGTTATGCCACATTTCTGGCACATATTTCTGCCACATAATAAAAAAACATGCTTTGGTAAGTCGTAATTATGACAAAAAAATTATTCCATACTAAGTCATATTTATGAGATGAAAAGCCAAAATTATGTTATGGAAGCCCATTTGTACCACATAAAAAATTAAGCTTTGGTAATTCGTATTTATGGCAAAAAAAGTTCGAAATGATGCCATGCTAAGTCATATTTATGACATGAAAATTCGAAATTATGACATTATGGATTTTCATCTCATAATTATATGATTGTATGTCATAATTTCCATTTTTTCTTGGGAAAACCGAAAGAATGAATGCGCCTATATCTCATATGGAGCACTGCACCAGTTTTACTTTAAGAAATTGAATCAAAAATGATTTCAGATTTCACAATGGTATTAAAAGGTGCATATCTCATACATCGCAACTGTTTTCGTTTCCCAGTCTTGATCTCAGTGGTTATGAAGGCCTGTACAGTGACAGTTCATGTGTTGTGTCCTTTAAAGTTGGCTAAACCTGAGTGATAACTGTTACAGTCTAGAACATCAATGAACTAAAAAGACCAGTATGGGTAAATACAATTGTGTGTTTTGAATAATTAAGTAAATAAAAAATTGGGGGAAAATCACTTTGTTTCATCTTTTGAGTGACAGAAACACTGACATAGTGTGGAACCAAAGCACCGCACAACTCTGCCCTCTGCTGGACCGGAGAACACACAGCATGGAATGTTTTTATTAAAAATAAAAGTTTGTTTTTTGATGGAAAAAGGGACGTTTGTACCACAATGGAAAATTAGGCCAGCTTAAAATATATCTCCTTTAATTTAATTAATGTTTTTTTTATTTTTAGTGTTTATTTTATGACTTTTACTTAAAGGGATAGTTCACCAAAAAATGAAAATTAACCCATAATTTACTCACCCTCAGGTCATCCTAAGTGTATATGACATTCTTCTTTCAGACAAATACAATCTGAGTTATATTGATAATGTCCTAGCTCTTCCAAACTTAATAATGAGAGTGAATGGCTGTTTCTGTTTTGAAGTCCATAAAAGTACATCTATCCATCATAAAAGTGATGTGATGCGTTTGTGTAAGAAAAATACCTTTACAAACTGTAATCTCTAACTCCCGCTAACTGTTGTCCGCGCATTCTCGCGAGAATATGATAGATGCACTTTTATGATGGATGGATGCACTTTTATGATGGATGGATGGATGCACTTTTATGATGGATGGATGCACTTTTATGACGGATGGATGCACTTTTATGATGGATGGATGCACTTTTATGATGGATGGATACACTTTTATGATTGATGCACTTTTATGATGGATGCACTTTTATGATGGACGGATGCACTTTTATGATGGATAGATGCACTTTTATGTTTATCATGGTAAGATGCACTTTTATGATGGTTAGATGCACTTTAATGATGGATGGATGCACTTTTATGATGGATAGATGCACTTTTATGATGGATGGATGCACTTTTATGATGGATAGCACTTTTATGATGATAGATGCACTATGATGGATGGATGCACATTTATGATGGACGTATGCACTTTTATGATGGATAGATGCACTTTTCTGATGGATAGATGCACTTTTATGATGGATGGATGCACTTTTATGATGGATAGATGCACTTTTATGATGGATGGATGCACTTTTATGATGGATGGATGCACTTTTATGATGGATAGATGCACTTTTATGATGGATAGATGCACTTTTATGATGGATAGATGCACTTTTATGATGGATGGATGCACTTTTATGATGATAGATGCACTTTTATGATGGATGGATGCACATTTATGATGGACGTATGCACTTTTATGATGGATAGAGGCACTTTTATGATGGATAGAGGCACTTTTATGATGGATAGATGCACTTTTATGATGGATGGATGCACTTTTATGATGATAGATGCACTTTTATGATGGATGGATGGATAGATGCACTTTTATGATGGATGGATGCACTTTTATGATGGATGGATGGATAGATGGATGCACTTTTATGATGGATGGATACACTTTTATGATGGACGTATGCATTTTTATGATGGATGGATGCACTTTTATGGTGGATGGATGCACTTTTATGATGGATGGATGCACTTTTATGGTGGATAGATGCACTTTTATGATGGATGGATGCACTTTTATGATGGATGGATGATGGATGGATGCACTTTTATGATGGATGCACTTTTATGATGGATGGATGCACTTTTATGGTGGATAGATGCACTTTTATGATGGATGGATGCACTTTTATGATGGATGGATGCACTTTTATGATGGATAGATGCACTTTTATGATGGACATATGCACTTTTATAATGGACGTATGCACTTTTATGATGGATGGATGCACTTTTATGATGGACGTATGCACTTTTATGATGGATGGATGCACTTTTATGATGGATGGATGCACTTTTATGATGGATGGATGCACTTTTATGATGGATAGATGCACTTTTATGATGGACGTATGCACTTTTATGATGGATGGATGGATGCACTTTTATGATGGATGGATGCACTTTTATGATGGATGGATGCACTTTTATGATGGATGGATGCACTTTTATGATGGATAGATGCACTTTTATGATGGACGTATGCACTTTTATGATGGATGGATGCACTTTTATGATGGACGTATGCACTTTTATGATGGATGGATGCACTTTTATGATGGATGGATGCACTTTTATGATGGATGGATGCACTTTTATGATGGACGTATGCACTTTTATGATGGATGGATGGATGCACTTTTATGATGGACGTATGCACTTTTATGATGGATGGATGCACTTTTATGGTGGATGGATGCACTTTTATGATGGATGGATGCACTTTTATGATGGATGGATGCACTTTTATGATGGATGGATGCACTTTTATGATGGATAGATGCACTTTTATGATGGACGTATGCACTTTTATGATGGATGGATGGATGCACTTTTATGATGGACGTATGCACTTTTATGATGGATGGATGCACTTTTATGATGGGTGGATGCACTTTTATGATGGATGGATGCACTTTTATGATGGATGGATGCACTTTTATGATGGGTGGATGCACTTTTATGATGGATGGATGCACTTTTATGATGGATAGATGCACTTCTATGGACTTCAAAAAAGAAAAAGCCATTCGCTCTCATTATAAAGCTCGGAAGAGCCAGGACATTTTGGACAACTCTGATTGTGTTCGTCTGAAAGAAGAATGTCATACACACCTATAGGATGACTTGAGGAAGAGTAAATCATGAGCTAATTTTCATTTTTGGGTGAACTATCCCTTTAATTGTTACTATAAATGCAATTATATTACTATAAACACTACTATAAACAAATGCAATAACATTCCATTTATGGTACAAAATGAACCTATAAATGCACAGATATTAAAATAATGTGAACACTTTAGCATGTGTTGGGATGATATCAAAACATCACATGGCCTTTAAACACATTAATGTGTAACTATTTCAGAATATTGAGAGAAAAGTTAAATAAACGGTTGCTATAGCCAGAGAGGGCCAAAGATGAATACTCTGAACAGATTTATGAGCAGAATCACGCAAACAGACAAGAAACAGCCAAGACAGTGAACAGGGTACAACATGCTTTTATGAATAAAAGTCTCTCTCTTTTTTTGTTTTGTTTACAAGACAAACAGTATAAAACAAACATATGCATAGAAAATAACAGATAAACACTTGAAACGACATTCATACACATTATAAGAGACAAGACCAGACGGCTGTGAGATTGGATGAAAGTTTAAAGCGGCATTTTCTGACCGACTCTCATTCATCATGTGCTCTGAAAACCTCCTGCATGATTTAGCAAAGGTTAAAAGGTGATGTGCATGAATAAGAAGCTCAATCGTTTCACCTGAAATATCTATGATATACCAATGATATCTAGGACCGAGCTCAGAAACTCTTTATTAATGTCCACAAACTTCGAAGACAAATGTCTAGATGAACAGAAATCATGCCTCATTGCAAAAGACAAGAATATATTGCTTTACATTAAGAAACGTATAGGCGTAAATGCTCCCAGAAAAAAACGAATCATGTCATACCTGAAATATTCACAAACATCTCACTAGAATATGGCTCATATTCAGACATTTGAGTCAAACAATGTTTTCATTCAGTCTCACAGCGAGCAATAAAGACATTGGATGATTTTTTTACACAAGTACAGGGAAAGTTTGGGGCTCAAAATGTCATAAAATGTAAAGAAATCCAAAGGCATGCAGAGATCCCAAATGGAAACTGTCTGAAGAATAGCATTCCTGAACCTAATTTATTACAAGTAGAAATATTGAGTTGGAAACAATTGTTGAGTTTCACACAAATTTTACTGCTATGGAATCTTATTTAACTCTAAAAAGGCTGCGTCCTACAGCACTAAGACTAGTTTTTTTGTGTAGCCTACAACACATCTCTTTGATAAACCTGAACTGCCACACATGGAATAAAGATCATGAGTTTTTCATGACCATAAAGGTAGAAAAACGCACTTTCTGCCATGTATTGGGACTAACAGTCATATTTATGTCTGCATAAAATTATTCGAGAGATATGGCAGATGAAGAGCTTCAAAACCTGAGAATCGTGGATAGAGATTCTCAATGGTTTGGCTGTTCACCACAAGATGGCAGTAAAATTACACGTCAAGAAAATCACCTCAGAGCACAAAGCCGCCAATGTTTTCATTCTCCACATCTCCGTTCAGAGCAAATAAACAACACGACTGTAGATCACCCAAAAATACATATCTCAAGCACGTTTTAAAGAAGTTTTTTTATTTCAAGTGTGAAAAATGATTGATGAACGGAACTGACCTCCATTCCAGCGCATAACTAGCATAATAGCAGCACTCAAGAGTAATTTAGAGTTGTGTAATATGAAATGTTCAAAGATTAACACCGACATAACCAATACACTAATATAATTTTGCTATTTAAATATATTAAACAGCAACGCCTTCACGATTGCCGGAAACTAGCCTATTAGCGGCGGATGCTAGGTGTTTGTTTACGTTAATACATAGTTAGCGCCATGACAACTCCACTAATAAAGTCGTATAAAATCAATGTTTTTATGTGATGCATAGCCTACATATGGGCCAGAAACAGAGTTTGAAACATTTTATGATGTTTAAGCAATTAAAGGGCGCGTTTTTCAGATTAGATGCTGAACTTGGGTGAATAAATTAAATCTGTACGTACGAAAATGAACCATGGTTTTACTACAAATAAAACCAAAAAACCATGGTTTTGCTACCCTAACCATAGTTTAACCATGGTATTTGTGGTAAAACTGTGGTTAAATGGTAATCAATTAGCCAAAAAACCATGGTTACTACACTTTTACTATAATAAAACCATGGTTATTTTTCATAAGGGACATAAAGTGATCGAGTCTCGTAAATCAATTCGGACTAAACCACTCAATATGGATTAGTTTTACTTTTTGAAGTGTCAAAGTGACGGAGGTACTGAATTCAATTTGTCTTATGGTTTTGGAACGACTCGAGTCTGAGTAATTAATGACAGAATTGTCATTTTTGGTTTAACTATCCCTTTAGAAATCAACAGGAGACAGTGGAGGAGAGCAGACTGCTGAGGGGCCCGGGGACCGTAAGACCTACATTCTGGAGATGAGAGGTGCATCTGCTCTGCCGCCTGGCCTATAATGAGGGAACAGACTATCGGCTTGAACACAGGAGCATAAAATCACAAAGCAGATCCTGTTTGAGAGCTTATGAGACAGCAGTTTTTATTGAACATGCTATCTTTGATATGAAGAAAACAAAATGACCGTAGTGTGCTTCATGAGAATGGCTGTGTTCAGAATAACATGTGTACTGTTTGTTTTCCTTATGCAAATAACCAAGACGACCTACTGCATTTACTAAAATGTACAGTACAACAAGTGTACAGTGTGCATCCCACAATGCAATGCACTGACAATGTAGCACCAAAACATTGCACACTCACAAATAGTAAGCATTATGCAGTGTGCAGTATTCCATTCTGAACACAGCCATTGGACACCTTTTCCAGCATCTCCGTGAATCTTGTGCCTGAATGTTGGCAGATGCTTGTAACGTTGCTCTGGGTGGCAAGATGGAAGAGAGAGAGAGAGACTGGATGGAGGTCACGCTCAATAGAGGGCGCTGCACTCAATCTAGTGAGGTGAACACGTGATGCTGCTTGAGAAATCATCATCATCATCATCATCATCATCATCATCATCATCATCATCATCATCATCATCATCATCATCATCATCAGACTGAATAAGAGCAAATAAAAGCACAGTTCATACATGATCATCACAATCATAGATTCAGCATCTTATGTAAATGCCTGATGCGTCTCATATCGGAGGGTTGAGCATCATTCGGAAATGAATTGATATGCCTTTTAAAACCAAATTCAATTCCTGAATTTCAACTGCAGTATAGGATGCACAATTATAATGTAGAATTTGAATGAAGAGCAGTTTTAAAAAATCCATTTGAATTTACATAAACATCACATAAGCGACAAACAGTATATTTTCTGAAACATTAGATCAATCAATCAATCTTTATTATTATTATTATTCATTTTCGTTTGGTTTAAGTTGAAATACTAAAATAATAAACTAAATAAATTATAATAAAAATGATATAAACACATAAAAATACACTAGTAAAAAAGAGAAAAACGCAACCAAATTACAAGAAATAACAAATTAAAATGTAAACATCCAATTTAAATTATTAACAAAAACTATAATAGTATATCAATGATGCTAAAATTGTCAAATGCAAAAACACTTCATTTCCCAGAATGCTCTGCTTTACTAAACAAATAAATTGGTTTAATCGCTTTGAGAATAGGACATTATTTAGTTTATATGTAAGGAATATAATTAGTCCAAACTGTTCAATTGCTTTTGAAAAGTTTCAATTTAACATCTTGTGGTTCAATTCAATTGAAAATCACACTCGTGAATTCAATGTCAATTCTTTATATTCTGAATTTTGCTCAACCCTTTGGTATCGTCAGGCATTTTCGCACACAAAGTGCATTCAATTCGGAAAAGGGAATAAATATGTTGAGTCCGCTTTACAAATCCTTACAAATAATCCTTTGAACAGTGTCAACAGGTCATTTGAGCGCATAAGAGCATCGCCCTGACTCCAGTTCATGGATGGGAATGATACGATGCAGAAAGGAAGGGTCGGTTGAGAGGAAGCCGGGCGGTCATGGGTTCAATCCCGGCTGAGCCTCCAATCTTTCGCTCTATCATCACCACACCTAAACACGTGACTGACTGCACGGCTAGAGGCTAACGCTAACAGAAAGAGCTAAACTAAACAAACAGTTCAACCAATCAACAACACCGAGTCACAGACCACATGGACAACATCTACTGTACTCACACGACCACAACTCCAACCTACTGACTGCGGATGATGTCGGTGAGGTCTGAGAACAATGAAACGAAACAGCTAAGGGTCACCAAACCTGATATGTTTACTTCACCTAATCCAGGAGTTAATCATTTGTCCCAGTATCGAAAGATGAAATACAGCCAAACCTGCTGGATGTCACACTGAAACAACTAGATTTATGTCATCATAACTAATAAGATCATGTCATATTGTTTAATCATCACAAGATGAAATTAAGCACTTACACAAATAAATAAAGAGGGATACGCTCTGTTCCAAACCCTAGTAAACGACCTTCTGTCTACATAGGGAGCTCCCTTCTGAGGGAACAACTGAAATACAAGATGCTCTATAATGTTAGTGGTAAAACACACACACACAAATGACAAAAGTTATTCAGTCAATAACAGTGATTAAAAACACAGACAGCAGCAGGAATATTAGGCTGCTGTCACTTTAAGAGCGAATGCACGGATCTAATACACGTGTTTTATTTCTCAACTGTTTACGTCTAGTTAAGACATAACTGACTATTATTATTTATGTTATGTTTACAAGAATACTTTCCAAGGGCATTTTGACAATTAAAAAAAAAAAGAAGTCTGTTCAAGCGCAAGAAGCCATGAACGAGAACTCAATTCAGTATTCTTGCACGTTGTTTGAGATGCGTGCCACGCCCCAATTCGCCTACTTATACCACATCCTAAAAGTATGTAGTGTTTTTGTGAAGAAATAGTACATACTTTTGAGTGTGTAACGGAAGATTAGGCGAGTTTTGGGACAAATTGGACGCTCTGCCGCTTATTACGTGCATCCTGTCAATCATCTTGCCTCCTCGTGTGTTTGCAATTAGCATAATGATGCTTTTAAAAGTTAATGACCAATGTTCACTGTTGCAGATTTAATATAATGTGTATAACATGTTTTCATCAGGTTAGATACTGATTATTAATCTCTCAAACCCGTTTATCTAAACCTTTCTGCTTAACCGTAGGAGTCGCTCATCCGCCATGTTTGTAGTTTTTTTTAACACTTTTTATTCGTGTTTGTAGTTCTAATTGAATCCTCGTCCACTGTTCAATGGGTCATTAGAGTGTGCACGGATCTGAACAAAAAGTAGACCATCCGGGTATCTTTGGAATGCTCAACATACTACGATTTGGGACGCAGTAACTCTAATTTCGAATACTATTTAGGATGGATACATGTGAATTGGGACGCAGCAAACGGATTTCTGGGCGTGCGCTAGAGCTTAGATTGGGCTCAAAAAATCAAGCCCGACCCTACCCGAGCCCGGCCCGACACATTAACTGTAATTATGAGCCCGAGCCCGATTTAAACCAGACCATTTTTTAATACGGGCGTTCTGACGAGAACGAGCCTGTAATGAGCGAAGCGGAGCGGTGTTTGTTAAACAATGTATTTTGTTTCATATTTATGTTTAAATATTATAATGTTTTTTTAAATTTCATCTGATTATGAAAAGTGCAAAGATGCGAGTGGGTCAGAAATGATTTTGACCACTTCATTAAGTTTTGTTTCGTTTTGTATAAATTGTATCTTAATTTTAATCAATGTTTCATCAGCCAATTGCCTGGATTTAATTATTAATAGCATGCAATAATCGTGACATGGAAATATATATTATTTCTGATTATGGCATAGCTTTCTGCCCACCCAATTAGGCTAATAAAGTAATGATAAAAAAAAACACAAATGCTTGATCAAGGGCCTGGCCTGACGTGGCCAGAGGATAGTGGAGGGAAATATCGGCCCGACCAGGGCTCGGTCAGAGAATCTAAACTATAGCACGCGCTTCAGCAATAAACATCTCTTTTGATCCTTCTTGAGCTTGAATATTTAAATTGGCAAGACTTAAACATAAACAATTTTGCACTGTTAGAATTTATAAAAATGTTACCGGTCAACTGGCGATTGACTCGTTTTATGTACTCATGTAATCACTCCTGTTTGAACCGCCCGCTCCAAGCGGGACTCGAACCCGGGTCCGCCGGCATGAGAGTCAGACGCTCTAACAAGGAGACTAAAGGCGGCTGCTAACTTCAGTCGCTAGTGCGTCTGTTGAGATCCGAGGAGTGAGGTTTACTCGCACAGCAACTACTAGCTGGCCTTTACTCGCATTTGAGACGAGTGTTCATTTTAAGTACACATGCAAACTGCTCTCGAACTGCACCAAAGCAAGGCATCCTAAAAGCAGAATCTTCTTCTCATTAGGTGCACTAGATTGTGGAACAGAGCGTAGCATGCCCACGACTAGCTTTGCAACAGTCTATTATGTAAGTCAAACTCAACGGAGCATCAAAAATGCATCTCCTGTCTGGTAAAGCATCATTACTAACAGCGTTTGAGTAGATGACAGTGCAACAATGGAATATAATACCTGATTGATAATAAGAAATGATTTTACAGATTAGCCATTTCTGAGTGTAAAATGTTTCGCGACCTCCAGCAGGTTTGACCGTATCGGTCATATTACACACACACTCCAGGTGAGTTTAAGTCATAACATTCTGCGTTTATGGCTCTTATAGCTTATTGGTTAACTTTAATCTGTCCTCAACGCCAGCTGCGGGCAGTAAAACGATGGCAATAAACCTTTGTGCTCAAAGCGGCTGTGGTGTGGAGGACAGATTCAGTTTCGGTTGACGCTTTTCAAAACGCAAAAGAAAAGAAACGAATCAAACTAGTACAAAAAAAAAAAACACATCTGAATGATAGAAATATAATACCCTCTACAGTCAAAGACACATGGACTAGATGGGCGACATGACTTCATGTACATTCGTGGTCACCAGCCAGGGACCCTCCCTCATTGAGACCCAGTCGGGGTTGGGGGGGGAGGAAATGACATCATGGGGGGGAGGGGGTTCGGACTGGGCAGGAGAAGCAGAGACTTTCACACACCGGCCGCCAAACACAGACTGTCAGGATGAGAGAAAACCATGCATGTGTGCTCAATCATCATTGTGCATTACGGTAAATGTTTAGTGCAAGAGATGCGATATATATTATTATTATTATTATTATTATCTGCAATGCATCTAGAGGCGAAAATGAATTCACAGTGATGCAAAGCTAATGTGCATGAATGGATCACATATTAGTTTAGCAGAGGCGGAGTATAAAAATAAAATGGTATTAACTAACATTACAGTATTTATTCCAACTTATTTGAAAAAGAGTGAACATGCTTTTGAACGTGAATCAAAGTGCACAGATAATGCTATTGCTGTAAACCTCATATAAACATATGGCTTTAGTGTGTGTGTGTGTGTGTGTGCATGTTTTTCTCTGTGCATGACGTCTAGTGGACTCGACACCCAGGCTGCCTCCCCCCATGAAGGCTATGGGTTGTCGGCATGCGCGTGAACCTGGGCGGATGGAGGGGGATTGTGGGTAAGCAGCAACCCTGACCTCGTGCGACCTGGTCTAGGCACGTTAGACTGCGGTCAGAAGCGAAGGCGTTGCTGTGCTTCTGACCGACAGCGACGGGATGCGGCCGGTGTGTTTGTCCCAACTCACACAGTCGCTCATCGCAGAAGGCCAATGGAACGGCTCCTTTCGTGGTGTTTGTTTGCCGTTCGGTGCAAATCAAATTTGCCAAATCAATTGATTCACATGTAATTTAGTCCCGGTTGTTTTCTCCTCTCAGCTGTGGCTCTGTGGAAGTGGGCGTTGTATTAGAGAGCGCATTATGGAAATTGCCTCTGCTTTATTTGTCTCTAAATTACTGCTGATTAGCAACTCTAAAGAGCACATTCGTGTGCCATTCGTTTTTCCATAAAACTCAGCACTGTGGCTCACGGTTATCCAGATCTGAGCAGGGAAACAACCGCTGACAGGAGACCTGTGTGCAAATCTGATTGTAATTTGCTCCTGAAAGTGCAAAATGGCGATATTTGTTATCGTGTTTTTAAGCATAAGCTGCGATAGAAATAGTGACTTCTAAAGGCAGTGAGAGCCAGGTTATGTTATTAGACCTGACTTGTGCATATATAGTGTTAATATTATTAACTAAAGCTATTTTTTAAAGGACATTCATATAAATAAATGTAAACATTTTGAACGTTTGTTTAAAGTAGAAGTACTAAATTAATAAAGCTAAAGCTAAAATTAAAACAGAAAAACTATATACATATATATGAATGTCTATTTAGTTTTTTTAATAAACAGACATATATTGAATATATATATATATATATATATATATATATATATATATATATATATATATATATATATATATATATATATATATATATAAATAAAACATTAAAAATAATAAAATATTTATTTATATATTTAATAAATATATTGAAAATATTGATATTTACAGATATTTACTGATATTTATTTAAAGATGCTGAAAAACTATGTGAGAAAAATTTAAATATAAATAAAACAACAACAAACTTATTAAGACTTTAACTAAAATTAGAATGAAAACATAAAAAAGAAAAAAACAATATATATATTAATAAATGTAAATAAAAACAGTATATGTGAGTATGTGCGTGAGTGTGTGTGTGTGCACGTGTGTGAGAGTGTGTGCATGCGTGTGTGTGATTGTGTGTGAGAGTGTGTGTGTGTGTGCGTGAAAGTGTGTGTGTGTGTATGTGAGAGTGTGTGTGCATGCGTGTGTGTGATTGTGTGTGAGAGTGTGTGTGTGTGTGCGTGAAAGTGTGTGTGTGTGTGTGTGTGTGTGTGTATGATTGTGTGTGTTTGAGAGTGCGTGTATGTGTGTGTGAGAGAAAATTATATATTTAAAAAAATATACTTAATACACTGAAAAAATAATATATAAAATAAAATAAAAATAATAATAAAACCAACAAAAACACAAGAAACTTAATTATTAAAACTAAAATATAAAAATAAATACGTCTATTTTTTTAAATTATTTTTAAATGTAGTTTTAGATTAGTTATTTTCTGTTTAGTTGTATTAATTTTAGCACTTTAGTTTTTTTTTTTTTTTTACTTAATGTACATTTTTAAATAGTTTTAGTTCATAAAATAAGCCACTATATGAATGACAGCACTGCAGGTCATCGTGTCTCAGATGGTACGGCAAACTGTGCGTTTCTGCGATCAGCACTGTGTGTGTGTTGGGCGTCTATGCGTCTCCCAGCGGGCCCCTGGCTGCGTTGTTTCATATCATCTTCATGTTGAACTTGCGTGTCGCTCCGGAGCCGCTGGTGGCGGCCGGTCCTTCGGTCTTCCTGAAGGAGTACTCCACTGTGAAGTTATTTTTGCGCTGGCCGCGTCCACGGCTCCACACAAACAACAGCAGGAAGCAGAAGAGCACAACGCCCAGGAAGGTGATGCAGCCCATGGCCGTGGACACGAGGATGGTGGTCAGATCCAGCGTGAACTTGAGGAAGACACGCGTGCTGTTGAGCCCGGTGTCGTTGAAGTCCGCCGCGTACAGCGAGCGGTTGGAGAAGAGCGGCGAGTCCACCGCCTGGCCTTTGACGGTGAGCGTGGCGAAGTAGGTGTCGTTGCCGCCCGCGTTGCTGGCGATGCAGATGTACGTGCCGCTGTCCGTGACCTGGGCGTAACGGATCTCGAGCGTCCCGCCCGGGAGCACCGTGATCCTGCCGTTGGATTTGGGAGTGATCCGTCTCCTCTGCGGCGAGATCCAGATGATCGCCGGCGTGGGTTCGCCCTCGGCGCGGCACAGGAACGACACCGGCTGGCCCTCATGCGCCATCACCTGCTGCAGCTTCCGGTTGCGGATCTTCGGCTTCTGGCAGGTGAAGTAATCGAACAGCGCCGAATCCGTGAAGGTGCTCAACAGGTATCCCTGGACCTCCGGCGGCCCGGCGCACACCGGCATCTTTCCGTCGAAGTTCAAGGTGCGTCTGCGCTGCAGGATCCACAGCAGCCGACAGTCGCAGGACAGCGGGTTCCCGTCCACCCGAAGGGTCTCCAGGCTGTTGACCGAGTGGAACGAGCTCTCCTCCAGCGTGACCAGGTCGTTGTTGGACAGGTTGAGGACCCGGATTTGCCGCAAGCCTCCCAAAGCGTGAGGCTCGACGGTGAGCAGATTGGTGCTGACCATGTGTAGTTCCTTCAGCCTGGAAAACAAGCACAGAGTCATTATTACGAGTGGTTTGAGATGAAGCACAGCACTCGGACGGAGACAGACCATGTTTACAAATGCACAATATCGTGAGTTTTCAGGTAGGAGAACCCTTTCTCCAAAACTCATTCAAAAAACAAAACTAGAGGTATTTTGCATTTCGTGGAAGGAAAGTGTCACTGCATACAGAAAGGCATTAAAAGCCTGAAATATATTAAAACAATTAATTTATATATACTAATATATATATGTGCTGTCAACATTTATGTGAGGATTGTTTTAAGTTTTATTTTTTAAGCCTAATAAATGTAAAAAAAAAGAAAAATATTTTCATTGAGACATTAGTATCACTGAATCAGGCCTTCGTTCATAAAACTATGTCATTAAAAAGTATTTAAAACATACTGTCTTTATGTTTTTGTCTACATTAATTTGAAGATTAACTGTGAAACTATTATATTATAAAATATATTAAAAACGTATTAAAAAAAATTATGTGTTTTTAATCGCGATTAATTACAGAAAAAAATTGTAATTAAGCTATATATATCTATATATATGTAAGTGCTGTCAACATTTATGTGAGGATTGTTTTCAGTTCACTTAAATTAAAAGTTGTTTTATTTTTTAAGCCTAATAAATGTTAACAAATGTTTATAGCTGTAATGCTGACGAAATTCGGGGAAAAAAATTTTTCATCGAGAAGTGAATCAGGCCTTCATTCATAAAACTATGCCATTAAAAGTATTTTTAAGTATTTAATATACTGTCTTAATGTTTTTTCTACATTAATTTGAAGATGTGAAATTATTATATTATAACATATATTAAAAACACATTAAATATTTTTAAGTGTTTTTAATTGTGATTAATAACAGAAAAGAAATTCTTAATTTATTAAATGTTCTTAAATTAATAAATTTTCTTAATCAATTGACAGTTATTATATATATATATATGCACTATATCATATACATATACAACATCTAATATATATTATGTATACATGGACAAGTTTCGATTTTTATTATATATACACACCTATAAAATCTAAAATAATTTATAAATAAATGTATATAAATGTATATATACATATGTGTAACATTTAATACATGTGTGTATACACAATTCTACATTTTTAAAAATTATTTTATACATACATATACATATATAAACATACATATACATATATATATATTAATATATATTATTAATATATTATTTTATACATACATACACACATATAATACACAAAAGTACTATTTTCTATACATTCTAAAATAATATATTATGTAATAATAATACAGTATATATGTACATATGTGTGTCTGTGTTATTTACAATAATTTACTATATATACTATACTATTTTCACTATTTTCGCTTCCTAATTTTTATTGTCTAATAAAACTGGTATTGTATACTAAAAACTTTGATTGCATTTTTGATTACAAATATTACAGTTTTCTTTGAGTGTAGTAGCTCTTTAGAAGTGCTTTTGATCCTCTTTTGGTATAAAAGTGTCTGCTAAATGTATAAATGTAAGGTAAATACAGTTTGTTTGTTAGCATTATTTATCTTTATAAACCTAATTTAGTGATAATTTGACACATTATATTTATGCAGTATTGACAGTTTCCCCATTTAAGCAGATGAAGCTGTACTGCACGTTTAGGTCAGTTCATGGTCACATGACATGCGGGCAAACAAATAGAATATATTTCTACAGGCCTGATGAGGTCTCGAAAGGCCCAGGACTCGAGCGTGGAGATGGGGTTGTAGGAAAGGTTGAGAGACGTCAGGTAGGCGAGGTTCCGGAAGGATGCGGACGGCACGGAGGTGATGTTGGTGTTGGTGATGAACAGCCAGGAGAGATTGAGACCCTGGAAGCTCAGCGGCGAGATGAACTCCAGGAAGGGCCAGTTGTCGATCTCCAGACCTCTCAGCGCGGACAGCTTGCGGAAGTTTTGGTCCTCCAGAGCAGAGATGCTGAGGTGGCGCAGGCGGAGGGTCACGAGGTTACGCAGGTAGGACAGAGTCTGGCCGGATATGGACGTCAGGTTACACCTCTCGATGGTGAGATCTTCCAGACCGATCAATCCTGAGAAAGCCTTGTGAGAGATGTAGACCAGGTCATTGTCACCCACCTGCAAAACACACACAGAGTCATTATTACGACTGCAATTAAAGAGGATTCATTGAGCTAAATGTCTGACATGTGATGACAGTGTGTACAAATCCACTAAAGGAATGGAAGTCCTGGTGAAAAACCAATGATATTTGACAGAGATAATGCCTGTGTTGGTATCCAGAATGCATGAATGACATCTGGATTAGCTCGGAAATAAATCAAATGCTTTAAATTGTATTATTATTTTAGGTATTTTTTTTTTGTAATTTTGTAATAAACATGCAAAACATCTGGATTAGCTCTGGAAATAAATAAATAGATAATTTTTTAGTAATTTTGTTGTAAACATGTAACACATCTGGATTAGCTCTGAAATAAATAATAAATCAATATTTTTTGTAATTTTGTTGTAAACATGCAAAACATCTGGATTAGCTCTAAAATAAATAAATACATATTTTTAGTAATTTTGTTGTAAACATGCAAAACATCTGGATTAGCTCTGAAATAAATAAATTGATTAATTTTTTGTAATTTTGTTGTAAACATGGCATGCAAAACATCTGGATTAGCTCTGAAATAAATAATAAATAAATATTTTTTGTAATTTTGTTGTAAACATGTAACACATCTGGATTAGCTCTGAAATAAATAATAAATCAATATTTTTTGTAATTTTGTTGTAAACATGCAAAACATCTGGATTAGCTCTGAAATAAATAATAAATAAATATTTTTTGTAATTTTGTTGTAAACATGCAAAACATCTGGATTAGCTCTGAAATAAATAAATTGATAAATTTTTTGTAATTTTGTTGTAAACATGGCATGCAAAACATCTGGATTAGCTCTGAAATAAATAATAAATAAATATTTTTTGTAATTTTGTTGTAAACATGCAAAACATCTGGATTAGCTCTGAAATAAATAAATTGATAAATTTTTTGTAATTTTGTTGTAAACATGGCATGCAAAACATCTGGATTAGCTCTGAAATAATTTTTTTTTTTCATTTTGTTGTAAACATGCAAAACATCTGGATTAGCTCTGAAATAAATAAATGTTTAGTAATTGTGTTGTAAACATGCAAAACATCTGGATTAGCTCTGAAATAAATAATAAATAAATAAATACATATTTTTTGTAATTTTGTTGTAAACATGCAAAACATCTGGATTAGCTCTGAAATAAATAAATGAATGAATAAATAAATATGCTTTCAATTTCATTTTTATTTGAGCTAAAATCTTAGTAATTTTGTTGCGAATGCATGCACAACATCTGGATTAGCTCGGAAATAAAAATAAGTCAATAAAATAAATGAACATATTTTTAATTTCGTTTTTAGTATTTTGTTTGAATATATATAGTCAGATAGTCATATATTTTATTGCATTCATTTAGTTATTTATTGTACCATATAATTACATTAAAATTGCACGGTAAAATAAAAATGAATATTTGATCAATGTAATAATATATAATAATAATAAAGTAATAAATAACTTTACAAGTAATACTAATATTTATGTCTTCAATTCTTCATGTACAAACTCAGAAAACAGCAGATCATGAGCTGCTCGCGTCTAAAGGACTAATAAGCAATATTAATGGACTCAGTTCCCTGATTGGGAAGCCCTGTCCTAGAAATACACACAGCTGGCTTTTCTTTAAGGCTCTGAGACGCTCACCTGCAGGTTTTTGAGACTGTGCAGATCCTGGAAGGTGTAGTCCAGCAGGATGACGATCTTGTTCTCACTCAGGTCCAGTGTGGTGAGGTTGGCCAGCCGTGCGAATGCTCCCATGGGCACGAGCTTCAGCTGGTTTCCTCTGAGTCGGAGCGTGTGCAGGGCCTGAAGGCTGGCGAAGGCGTTGGGCTCCAGGGTCGTGATGAGATTCTCACTGAGATCCACCTCTTCCAGACGCGGGTACGGAGCCAAATCTCCCGGCGCGACCCAGCGCAAACGGTTCCGGCTTAGGTCCAGCAGCCTCGTCTCTGTCGGGATGCCCTCCGGAACGCCGGACAAGCGCTTCCGCTGGCAGGACACGGAGCGGAGCTGAGCCGCGCAGTCACAGCGGGGTGGGCAACCCGAGCACGGCGGGGCCGTCAGGGCCAGAATCAGCCCCAGCCGCCACATCTGGCCCAGGCCCCATACGGAAGCCATGAGCCTCCCTCCACTTCACTCTACACACCTGAGGAGAACAGACAGAGCAGCTCAGATGCTTTACTACACCACTACTACACTCACTGCCGATCTACTACACCACTAC
>CM042244.1:58497945-58505445 GCA_023566225.1 Romanogobio albipinnatus
TGATAATAGGACAGGCTGTTGATGAATGGCTCTCGGCTGTGGTTATATAACACACACTGAAAACACCGCGCTCCGCTCCTTCACATCCGACTGATGATCAGCACAACATGACACATACATGGGAATACTATTCAGTTCTTCCACTTCAGCGTTTGGTTTAATTCAGTGTGTTGCTTCTTTGTGAAATGGACTGGCAGTGTAGGAGGTGAATCAACTGCTATGAGTGAGTCACTGTTAATTGAGTCATTCAGAATCTAATACAATAGATAAACAACGTGTTTATTGTGCAGCCATTTTCTGGGTCACAGGGTTTTCATCCCTCATATCCTCCATTGTTGCGGCTCCTCTCTTCCCAGTCTGTCAGTAACACTCTGTTTACTTCCTGTCTCTATGAAGCCCCGCCTTCTGAAAGCACACTGTGCTTTGATTGGTCGGCTGGAGCAGTTTGTTGTGATTGGTCAAGCAGGGAAATGTCCCGCCCCTTACCATAACCGCCAGTTTCAACACAAGACTAATGCTGCGTTCTATTATTTATCCGTGTCGGAGCTCCGACTAGGAAGACAGACGTTACCTAGCAACACGCACCAACACGCCCCCTTTCCTCGGATTTTGCCGCTCGGAAGTTTGGACAACCGTGAGGACACCGAGCAAGAATTCCGAATCGGAATACAAGATGGCTGCGACCTGTGTGACTTTAAGTACGAATTGTTTTCATTGTTTTTGGACCGATTTAGTTGTTTAAATGTTCATTTGGCAAAGATGTTCAGATATCTCTATGCCTAGTAGACCTACAACAAACGTTCATTAAAAAGGGTCCTGTACCCGCCTTTTTCAAACTGGCGCAGCGCTGACTCGCGGTAGGTAACGTTAGAAAATGCATGATTTGATTTGTTAACCTAGAACGTTAACGTTAACCTAGATTATTGTTAGCTATTATTATATAACCAAGTGTGTGTGCGGAGTGTGGAGCGGCCAGTGCTACCACAGCAACAGCTTTCCGGGTGGCGTCCATGTTTTTCTCCGACTCGGACGCGCAAAACATACCAGAACGCTTGAAGTGTGGAAGTGACGTCATATCCGAGGGCCGAGTCGGATCGTTGACCATAATAGAACGCACCATACCTAACTCAACCAGGCTCCGCCCCTTTATTCTGCGCATTCATTATTATAATGAGGAATATTGTGAAGAAACTCAAGATTTCAGGAGTTCAGAAACACTGACACTGATATAGTGAAGAACTCATATATATATAAGAATAAATCAATATAAAAAATAATAAATAAAGTAAAAATATAAGAGATTTGCGTGTCAAAAAAGCCTCCAAAAATTATAAAAAATATAAAATAAAAGAATACACATACTTAAAAACTTAAAAAGGCTTGTTTTGTGCTTTACTCCTCGTTCACTTGTATTAATACTCTAGTGATTGATTTGGTTGTAAGTGAGATAAACTGCAGATTGAAGAAGGGGCATATATCACCTGACTGTAACGCTCCAGATTTAATCAGGTTATTTGGTGTCAGCAGGAGTGGGTGCTAATAAATTACATGGCTGCTGTTTGTTTTTCTGTTTTTTCTTGCTCTGGCACGCAGTGAAAGGTTGAGTCACTGGGCGCAGAGCCACTGCGCTTGGATACGGACGGGAAGATTCCAGCCAAGTCTGTCTAATCTTCACGCTGGCCAAGTCAAACACTGTGTGGGTCTGGAAGGACCTAAGAATCGCATTAAACCTCCATCTGATGCACTTATAGAGGTTATAGAGCGCATGTAGCCCTGCCCCATAGAGCTTCTGTAGCTCCACCCCATAGAGCTTCTGTAGCCCCGCCCCATAGAGCTTCTGTAGCCCCGCCCCATAGAGCTTCTGTAGCCCCGCCCCATAGAGCTTCTGTAGCCCTGCCCCATAGAGCTTCTGTAGCCCCGCCCCATAGAGCTTCTGTAACTCCACCCCATAGAGCTTCTGTAGCTCCACCCCATAGAGCTTCTGTAGCCCCGCCCCATAGAGCTTCTGTAGCCCCGCCCCATAGAGCTTCTGTAGCCCTGCCCCATAGAGCTTCTGTAGCCCCGCCCCATAGAGCTTCTGTAGCTCCACCCCATAGAGCTTCTGTAGCCCTGCCCCATAGAGCTTCTGTAGCTCCACCCCATAGAGCTTCTGTAGCCCCGCCCCATAGAGCTTCTGTAACTCCACCCCATAGAGCTTCTGTAGCCCTGCCCCATAGAGCTTCTGTAGCTCCGCCCCATAGAGCTTCTGTAGCCCGCCCCATAGAGCTTCTGTAGCTCCACCCCATAGAGCTTCTGTAGCCCCGCCCCATAGAGCTTCTGTAGCTCTGCCCTATAGAGCTTCTGTAGCCCCGCCCCATAGAGCTTCTGTAGCCCTGCCCTATAGAGCTTCTGTAGCCCCGCCCCCATAGAGCTTCTGTAGCCCTGCCCTATAGAGCTTCTGTAGCCCCGCCCCTATAGAGCTTCTGTAGCTCCGCCCCATAGAGCTTCTGTAGCTCTGCCCCCTATAGAGCTTCTGTAGCCCTGCCCCTATAGAGCTTCTGTAGCCCCGCCCCTATAGATCTTCTGTAGCTCCGCCCCAATAGAGCTTCTGTTTCTTTTAAAATGTTGCTATATATTAATATAATATTTGTATTTGAATGTTTAAATTATTTTTTATATTGAAAAAACAACAACAGAAATGAGTGGGCCAAAGGTTAATGCCTGATTTTTCAAAAATAAAATAAATAAATAAATAAATATATATATATTGAGTTTATGGTTAAAACAAGAAAAAAAATCAGCTTAATTCACAGGGAAAACAGGATTATTGTTCTGACCCACAGTGTTGCATGCATAACTCAGCTTTACTCGATCAAATAAATTCAACAGAAGGAAACATTGAAAAGCATTGCTGTTATCATTACTCATGATTCACTTCTCACGCTGGAACAGAATGTTAAATCTATTGCATTGTGGGATACAACAATACTGCTTTATTTAATGCTTACTCAAAATCAGTGCTGTCTAAAGAAGACCTTCATGCACACACACAGCATCTGATGGGGCTTTTATCAATCACACGAATGCATGCAGCGGCCGTTAGACACGTGTGTGGGAGGATGTGAAGCACACACACACACACACACACACACACACACACACGCCTTATTGTGTATCAGCGCTTTGATTTATACAAAGAGCACCAAACTGTGTGTGTGATACTAATGCCATCATGTACTAACAATCCAGAATAAAATCTTGTCTTTTCCATGCACATCCAGCTCGGGGGCGTTTCTATCTGTCCGTCTGGTAATTTACGACCTTTCTTCTGAAAGCTTGGACTCAGCAGGCCTGTAGAACACTTCACTTTCCTGCCTCTAACACATCAACTCTGAGGACAAAATGTTTACTCGCTGCCTAATACAGTGAGGAAAATAAGTATTTGAACATGCTGCTATTTTGCAAGTTCTCCCACTTGGAAATCATGGAGGGGTCTGAAGTTGTCATCGTAGGTGCATGTCCACTGTGAGAGACAAAATCTAAAAAAAAAATCCAGAAATCCCAATATATGATTTTTTAACTATTTATTTGTATGATACAGCTGCAAATAAGTATTTGAACACCTGTCTATCAGCTAGAATTCTGACACTCAAAGACCTGTTAGTCTGCCTTTAAAATGTCCACCTCCACTCCATTTATTATCCTAAATTAGAGGCACCTGTTTGAGGTCGTTAGCTGCATAAAGACACCTGTCCATCCCATACAATCAGTAAGAATCCTACTACTAACATGGCCAAGACCAAAGAGCTGTCCAAAGACACTAGAGACAAATTTGTACTCCTCCACAAGGCTGGAAAGGGCTCCGGGGAAATTGCCAAGCAGCTTGGTGAAAAAAGGTCCACTGTTGGAGCAATCATTAGAAAATAGAAGAAGCTAAACATGACTGTCAATCTCCCTCGGACTGGGGCTCCATGCAAGATCTCACCTCGTGGGGTCTCAATGATCCTAAGAAAGGTGAGAAATCAGCCCAGAACTACACGGGAGGAGCTGGTCAATGACCTGAAAAGAGCTGGGACTACCGTTTCCAAGTTTACTGTTGGTAATACACTAAGACGTCATGGTTTGAAATCATGCATGGCACGGAAGGTTCCCCTGCTTAAACCAGCACATGTCAAGGCCCGTCTTAAGTTTGCCAATGACCATTTGGATGATCCAGAGGAGTCATGGGAGAAAGTCATGTGGTCAGATGAGACCAAAATATAACTTTTTGATCATAATTCCACTAAACGTGTTTAGAGGAAGAAGAATGATGAGTACCATCCCAAGAACACCATCCCTACTGTGAAGCATGGGGGGTGGTAGCATCATGCTTTGGGGGTGTTTTTCTGCACATGGGACAGGGCGACTGCACTGTATTAAGGAGAGGATGACCGGGGCCATGTATTGCAAGATTTTGGGGAACAACCTCCTTCCCTCAGTTAGAGCATTGAAGATGGGTCGAGGCTGGGTCTTCCAACATGACAATGACCCGAAGCACACAGCCAGGATAACCAAGGAGTGGCTCTGTAAGAAGCATATCAAGGTTCTGGCGTGGCCTAGCTAGTCTCCAGACCTAAACCCAATAGAGAATCTTTGGAGAGAGCTCAAACTCCGTGTTTCTCAGCGACAGGCCAGAAACCTGACTGATCTAGAGAAGATCTGTGTGGAGGAGTGGGCCAAAATCCCTCCTGCAGTGCAAACCTGCTGAAAAACTACAGGAAACGTTTGACCTCTGTAATTGCAAACAAAGGCTACTGTACCAAATATTAACATTGATTTTCTCAGGTGTTCAAATAATTATTTGCAGCTGTATCATACAAATAAATAGTTAAAAAATCATACATTGTGATTTCAGGATTTTTTTTTGTCTCTCACAGTGGACATGCACCTACGATGACAATTTCAGACCCCTCCATGATTTCTAAGTGGGTGAACTTGCAAAATAGCAGCGTGTTCAAATACTTATTTTCCTCACTGTATATCCCACCCACTAACAGGAGATAAAGAGATCATCAGTGTTATTCACTTCACCTGGTCATAATGTTATGCCTGATCGTATATATGTATGATGTATGTATGAATGTAAAAAATAGCTCAGACTACAGGACTATTTTAAAAGCAATATGGCGCAAACCTTAATAGAAGTGAAGACCAGCAGCTTTTAGACCAAAACACATTTGAAAACTTTCTAAGAATAATAATAATAAATATAGCTGCAAGCAGCAATACCGGGGCCAAGCGCAAAGAAGAAGACAAGACATGCCAAAATAGCTGGGAGTGTCAGATAAACGGCAGCAATGAGATGATTTTAGGCAAAAAGGCTGAAAAATGCATTGTAGTCAATGGGAATTTCATGTTTTGTTCTATTATAGCGCCACCAAGAGGCACAATCCTACCACAATCCTTTTTATGTTTTCTCGGAATGAGCCTATACATGTGTGTGTCAATTTTGGTGAAAACATCTCATTTCGTTTTAGAGTTATAGACATTTATATGAAAAAACACGTAAAAAATGACTGACACCTGACTTTGATTGGATTTTACTCCCCCTTACTATCAATATTTTGACATTTGGGCAATCGCATCTACCTATCAACATATGTTTCCGAACTTGTGACACTGGTTTCGTCTCGATCGGACTAACGGTCTTCGAAGATATCAGCGAATGTTTTATAAGCGCTAAATTACTACACTACTTAAACCATACACTGAAACCTGGCAAGTCTGGTATCGGGGTATTGAAGGATTCAGGAGACAAAAAAAGTTACTCCCATGAAAATAAGACAATCTCACCCAAAGTTATAAGCATTTGAAAAAAAATATTCTCCACTAGGTGGCGCTGTTTCAACGCTTCTCAGGCTCCTTCAGGGCATCGTGTTGATGACCCATACCGAGTTTCATAACAATCCGTTCATGTGTTCATAAAATACAGCATTTCAGCACATAATTCAAAATGGCCGATATTGTATAATTGTATATCAGACGACTCGGCATGCTGAATCTAACAAGGTTCAGAAGTTATAAGCAAAAATAGCCATTTTTCGTATCTCCGGACCAGTAGGAGGCACTGTGCCGAAACACTGCATGTTGCCTCAGGTCATGGTTGTGATGCCATGTACCAAGTTTGGTTCGAATACGATAAAGCGCTGCGGAGATATAGCCTTAAGTGTGTTTTCGCAACCGCTACGTAAAATTTGTTCGCAAGTTTATCAAAAACTATTTGACGAACCAACTTGAATTCCATAACTTTTTTTCAGCATGGTCTGAAGATGATCTGGTTACATTTTTGTGAAAATTGGGGCAACGGCCTAGGAGGAGTTGTCAAAAGTAATTTAAAATGGCGAGAAAATTTGCAATTTTCTGTCCAATCAAATCAGAAGAAAAGGAATTATGTTTCTATCCCTTATGGTTCAAAAGTTATTAGCATAAACATGAGTGCAACTTTGGACAGGTGGTGGCGCTAGAGGGATTGAGCTAGAGACTCCAAATTTGCTATGTTGACACTTCAGACTGTCCTCTATCAGTGTGCCAAATTTCATAACGTTCCCACAAGCGTTTCTATGGGCTGCCATAGACTTCAATGGCGGAAGAAGAAGAAGAAGAAAGAAATGGAAGAAGAAGAATAATAAGAACGCTAATGATTTCAATAGGTGCCTCCGCTCCTTTGGTGCTTGGCCCCTAATAATTCATTACATTTAAATAGTGCTTTCCTCTGCACACAAAGTCATGGAGAAAGAGAAGAATCACTGCTGTCTTCCTCCGTTTCCTGTGAGAGAACGGGCATCTCGTGAAACCATGGTCTGAGCTTAGCGAGGTGGCAGAGAGACTGTGCCAGGGCTGCTTTCTGAACGTCCTAAAAATAGAGCGGCTCGCGGTCCTTCACATGGAGCCGCCGGTGTTTTGGCTGTTTGTCGGAGTCTAGCGGTCCCAGCGTTCGTGTTTTCCAGAGCCCTTCCTACGAGGAGGCGAAACACACGCGCGGTTCAGGATTCTAATCAGACGACTCATTCATAATAACTCATGAATAATGAAATCCACTACGGCCAGCGGGGATGAGCTTTCGGAGACTGGCCTAATTTAATTTATGTTAATAGAGGAGATAAGGAGAAACCTGATTTCTGTTCAAATATCTGTGCAAACCGTCATTATATTTTGAAACACTAACTGAATATGACATTAGACTGAAATGGAATTGAATGTTTGCATTGGAGGAGAGGAGATTTGTGGACGTTTGAAGGATTTCTGGTGTGATGTCATGTTCGAGTGAGTGGGGTCAAAGGTGAAAGAGCTCTATGGCACATCTAGTGTCACTCCCGAAGATACTTCAAAATTAAGATGAAAAAATGGTAAACAAAAAATAATACAAAAAAATATATATATAATAATACAATAATATATTTATATATCATTTTTTTTAAATAATTTAGCAAAAAATACAAAATAATAATAAAAATAACTAAATTAATTTTTAAAAAATAAAAA
>CM042244.1:58517945-58532945 GCA_023566225.1 Romanogobio albipinnatus
CGTTTGAATGGATTGTCTCAGTTATTGTGGGCATCAGCCACGAACACACACACACACACACACACACATGCTGAATCTCTACAGTGATTGACACACCGAGCGCTGTCTGTCTGTGGGGACTCGAGCAGCACCATCATTTCACATTTAGAGAACACAGCTCAACAGATTCATAAACGCCGCCCGTCCCCTGCTAACGTCCTGCTCAATTAGCGTGTGTGCGCCCGACCAGCCCAAATCAGATGCAGATGCAGAATGTTACTTAGCAGATTTATGCAATTAGTTTGCAAAGTGCGTTTCTGACGGTTCGGCCTACAGAGGCGAGGAGCGTCATGAAGGACGGCAGACGTGGAGCTGACTGCTGATGTTCAGGCATTAGAGTCAGATTAGCAGACACTCGCTCAGCGCTGTCAGTGGCTTTGTAAGAGCTCTTGCACTCTGTCCGACGGCTTTAAAGTGACGCTTATGGGATTAATTAGCCACATCGCTCACTAATCAGAGCCGTGCAGACGAGCACAGATGCAGGTGTGACTAACAGCGATCAGACGACAGTATATCATGCAATATATACCCGATCACCGATCCTAGTATTGTGTTGGTCCCCCTTTTGCTGACCCGTCGAGGCATGGACTCCACTAGACCCCTGAAGGTGTGCTGTGGTATCGGACACCAAGATGTTAGCAGCAGATCCTTTAAGTCCTGTAAGTTTTGAGGCGGGGCCTCCATGGATCGGACTTGTTTGTTCAGCTCATCCCACAGATGCTCGATTGGATTTAGATCTGGGGGATTTGGAGGCCGAGGCAACGCCTCAAACTCATTGTTGTGCTCCAGTAATTGGGTTGTTTTAACCCGGCAGGTTGGGTTGTTTTAACCCGGCAGGTTGGGTTGTTTTAACCCAGTGATTAGGTTGTTTTAACCCGGCAGGTTGGGTTGTTTTAACCCAGTGATTGGGTTGTTTTAACCCGGCAGGTTGGGTTGTTTTAACCCAGTGATTAGGTTGTTTTAACCCGGCAGGTTGGGTTGTTTTAACCCAGTGATTGGGTTGTTTTAACCCGGCAGGTTGGGTTGTTTTAACCCAGTGATTGGGTTGTTTTAACCCGGCAGGTTGGGTTGTTTTAACCCAGTGATTGGGTTGTTTTAACCCAGCAGGTTCGGTTGTTTTAACCCAGTGATTGGGTTGTTTTAACCCAGCAGGTTCGGTTGTTTTAACCCAGTGATTGGGTTGTTTTAACCCGGCAGGTTGGGTTGTTTTAACCCAGTGATTGGGTTGTTTTAACCCGGCAGGTTGGGTTGTTTTAACCCAGTGATTGGGTTGTTTTAACCCAGCAGGTTCGGTTGTTTTAACCCAGTGATTGGGTTGTTTTAACCCAGCAGGTTCGGTTGTTTTAACCCAGTGATTGGGTTGTTTTAACCCAGCAGGTTCGGTTGTTGTAACCCAGTGATTGGGTTGTTTTAACCCAGCGATTGGGTTGTTTTAACCCGGCAGGTTCGGTTGTTTTAACCCAGTATTTGGGTTGTTTTAACCCGGCAGGTTCGGTTGTTTTAACCCAGTATTTGGGTTGTTTTAACCCAGTGATTGGGTTGTTTTAACCCGGCAGGTTAGGTTGTTTTAACCTGGCGATTGGGTTGTTTTAACCCAGTGATTGGGTTGTTTTAACCCAGCAGGTTAGGTTGTTTTAACCTGGCGATTGGGTTGTTTTAACCCAGTGATTGGGTTGTTTTAACCCAGTGATTAGGTTGTTTTAACCCGGCAGGTTGGGTTGTTTTAACCCAGTGATTGGGTTGTTTTAACCCAGCAGGTTCGGTTGTTGTAACCCAGTGATTGGGTTGTTTTAACCCAGCGATTGGGTTGTTTTAACCCGGCAGGTTCGGTTGTTTTAACCCAGTATTTGGGTTGTTTTAACCCGGCAGGTTAGGTTGTTTTAACCTGGCGATTGGGTTGTTTTAACCCAGTGATTGGTTTGTTTTAACCCGGCAGGTTAGGTTGTTTTAACCTGGCGATTGGGTTGTTTTAACCCAGTGATTGGGTTGTTTTAACCCAGCAGGTTCGGTTGTTTTAACCCTGTGATTGGGTTGTTTTAACCCAGTGATTGGGTTGTTTTTACCCGGCAGGTTGGGTTGTTTTAACCCTGTGATTGGGTTGTTTTAACCCGGCAGGTTAGGTTGTTTTAACCCTGTGATTGGGTTGTTTTAACCCAGCGATTGGGTTGTTTTTACCCGGCAGGTTGGGTTGTTTTAACCCTGTGATTGGGTTGTTTTAACCCGGCAGGTTAGGTTGTTTTAACCCTGTGATTGGGTTGTTTTAACCCGGCAGGTTAGGTTGTTTTAACCCTGTGATTGGGTTGTTTTAACCCAGTGATTAGGTTGTTTTAACCCAGCGATTGGGTTGTTTTTACCCGGCAGGTTGGGTTGTTTTAACCAAGTTGATTGGGTTGTTTTAACCCGGCAGGTTCGGTTGTTTTAACCCAGTGATTGGGTTGTTTTAACCGGTATTGGGTTGTTTTAACCCAGCGATTGGGTTGTTTTAACCGGTATTGGGTTGTTTTAACCCAGCGATTGGTTTAAATGTTTGCCCAATCTGCTGGGCAGTTTTATTACAAAGTCTATACTGTACATCGCTGGCCTACTCAGCCCTGACCTGTCGAGGCATGGACTCCACTAGACCCCTGAAGGTGTGCTGTGGGATCTGGCACCAAGATGTCAGCAGCAGATCCTTTAAGTCCTGTAAGTTTTGAGGCGGGGCCTCCATGGATCGGACTTGTCTGTTCAGCACATCCCACAGATGCTCGATTGGATTGAGATCTGGGGGATTTGGACTCAAACTCGCTGCTGTGCTCCTCAAACCATTCCTGAAGCATTATCTGCTGAAAGAGCCACAGCCACAGGGAACACCGTTTCCAAAGGCTGGACATGGGCTCAACAATGCTTAGGTAGGTGGGACGTGTCAAAGTCACATCCACATGGATGGAGGACCCAAGGTTTCCCAGCAGAACATTGCCCAAAGCATCACTGCCTCCGCCGTCACGCCTTCTTCCCATAGTGCACCTGGTGCCATGTGTTCCCCAGGTGAGCCACGCACACACACTCGGCCATCCACGTGATGTAGAAGAACACGTGATCATCAGACCAGGCCACCTTCTTCCATTGCTCCGTGGTCCAGTTCTGATGCTCGTGCCACTGTTGGTGCTTTGGGCGGTGGACAGGGGTCAGCATGGGCACCCTGACTGGTCAGCGGCTGTGCCGCCCCATACTCCTCAAACTGAGATGCTCTGTGTATTCTGAGCCCTTTCTATCAGAACCAGCATTAACTTCTGGAGCAGTTTGAGCTCCAGTAGCTCGTCTGTTTGATCGGACCACACGGGCCAGCCTTCGCTCCCCACGGGCATCAATGAGCCTCGGCCGCCCATGACCCTGTGGCCGGTTCTCCACTGGTCCTTCACTTTTGATAGAGACTGACCACTGCAGACCGGGAACACCCCACAAGAGCTGCAGTTCTGGAGATGCTCTGACCCGTCACAATCTGGCCCTTGTCAAACTCGCTCAAATCCTTATGTTGCGTTCACACCGGACGCGATTCGCGCGATTCGCGCGAGTGATTTACATGTTAAGTCAATGCAGAGACGCGAAATGGCATCTGCGGCGCGATTCACGCGATTGAGGCGGCGAGATTCGAGCGATTCGCGCGATTGAGGTGGCGCGAATGACGCGAATTGAGCGTTTTGAACGCGCGATTCGCGCGAATCGCTCAAGTTGAAAAATCTGAACTCTGGCGGATATTTCGCGCCGCGTTAACCAATCACGAGCTTGCTCTAGTAGTGACGCATTTACAAGCGGAGGCAGAAATCCCAACAACAATGGAGGACAAGATAATCGTGGCCGTATGTGGAGACCCGGAGCTGTACAATACATCATCCTATCACTACAGGAACAGGAATAAAAGGAATAAAAAGGATCTTGCTTGGAAGAAAGTGAGTTATTGTGAGTTATTGTGAGCCAAGTGAGCCATTTCACAACGAGACAGGAGCAGAAAAAAAGAGCCAGAGCCAGCGGCAAATGTGAGAAGGACTAGCCGAGGGAAGGCGGGTCTCCCCGGGTACACGAGCGCTGAGCGCCGCCGATCCCCTGGATCTCACAACTCCGAAAACGCCAGATAAAATGCTCAAATAGGCACTCTTTTTATAAATTAACCACAGATTTGAGCTTTAAACAACTATATTATCGCCTGAAAAAGTCTTTAAACTACGTTTTGTCGCACATTAATAGTAGTATTTTTTACAAAAAAACTCATATAGGCTCATATAGAGCAGAAGCCCCGCCCATGACGCGAATTCGCGTCTGGTGTGTAGTTGTCACACGCGTTTTTCACGCGCGTTTCGCGCGAATTACACGCGCGAATGAAGCGAGTGAACTCAAAATGTTCAAGCGTCCACCTTCGCGCGATTAGAGCGAATTATTCACGCGAATCGCGTCCGGTGTGAACGCCACATTACGCTTGCCCATTTCTCCTGCTTCTAACACATCAACTCTGAGGACGAAATGTTCACTTGCTGCCTAATATATCCCACCCACTAACAGAGATCATCAGTGTTACTCACTACACCTGGTCATAATATATATAAGGCAAAAATGTGGCTTATTTAAAACTATTAAAAATTTTGCCAATGGGAATGAATGAGAATAATTCCTTTTGGAAAACCTTTAGGCAAATATATTTTATTTTACAAAACCTGATTACTGAATGATTATTGCCATTTACAGTCCACATCTTATATTTTCCTAGCTTCTTGTACCATTAAACATGGTGGAATCTTGTGTGATGGGAAAATCCATATGCAAATTATATGCAGATGAGGTAATGCTATTGTGAGCTCCATATATGGTCATTTTGAGGACGATCTTCCTCTGATCTCTAAAGGGAATTCTGTGACGTTTGTACATTAAGAAATCTGAATATTTTGTACGTACACAAAATCTGCTTATGATAAATTTTAGGATGAAATATATGTAGTTTTATACATGAGGCCCCTGATATTTGGGTTATTTTAAGTATATAATTCAGTGGATTACTAAAAACAGGCGTTAACTGTTGTGGTTCTTAAACCCATTTGTTCACTGAATTCACTGCAAAAATGTTCTTGTTTCTATGACATGACATTATCGCCCTGCACTTTGTCAAAGCGGGTTCTGGTTTTGCCTCGAAGGACAGGGGATATTTCAGGAAGTCCGTCAACACTCGTTTCCCAAAACCCCACAGTCATCTGCAGTCAACAGGACTAAACATGAACCTCCCACGAGCAAAGGCTGGAGAGAGATAGACGTGTCCTCACTGTGAACCATCAAGACAACACAGACTGGAAAATCCTGCTAACACCAGCTTTACATGAGAACTGGTCTCACGATGGGTTCAGACCGGATCAGACTGGTCTAGTCCGGTTACTGTCGGCCTAAAATGGCACATGAATGGATCTCAGGGACTGATACTGTGCATTATTTAAAAGCATCAAATGTGAGTTTGAATATCAGTTTGCGTGACCTTTATAGCCGAAATGGCTAACTCACCTCAGATCTTTAAAATAAATAAAAGCAAACAAGAACATTCAAACTGTAAACAAACAAGTGTATTCGAATCAATCCAAAATCACAGCCAATCAGAAGAGAGTGTGGGCGGAGTCTCTCTGCAAGCACACTGCACTCGCAACCAAATCAATCCAAAATCACAGCCAATCAGAAGAGAGTGTGGGCGGAGTCTCTGCAAGCACACTGCACTCGCAACCGAATCAATCCAAAATCACAGCCAATCAGAAGAGAGTGTGGGCGGAGTCTCCACAAGCGCACTGCAGTCGCAACCAAATCAATCCAAAGTCACAGCCAATCAGAAGAGAGTGTGGGCGGAGTCTCTGCAAGCACACTGCAGTCGCAACCAATTCAATCCAAAATCACAGCCAATCAGAAGAGTGTGTGGGCGGAGTCTCCACAAGCGCACTGCACTCGCAAAGCAAATCAATCCAAAATCACAGCCAATCAGAAGAGAGTGTGGGCGGAGTCTCTGCAAGCACACTGCACTCGCAACCGATTCAATCCACAATCACAGCCAATCAGAAGAGTGTGTGGGCGGAGTCTCTCTGAAAGTGCACTGCACTCGCAACCAAATCAATTCAACATCACAGCCAATCAGAAGAGCGTGTGGGCGGAGTCTCTCTGAAAGTGCACTGCACTCGCAACCAAATCAATTCAAAATCACAGCTAATCAGAAGAGCGTATGGGCGGAGTCTCTCTGAAAGTGCACTGCACTCGCAACCAAATCAATTCAAAATCACAGCCAATCAGAAGAGCGTGTGGGCGGAGTCTCTACAAGCGCACTGCACTCGCAACCAAATCAATCCAAAATCACAGCCAATCAGAAGAGAGTGTGGGCAGAGTCTCTGCAAGCACACTGCACTCGCAACCAAATCAATCCAAAATCACAGCCAATCAGAAGAGCGTGTGGGCGGAGTCTCTGCAAGCACACTGCACTCGCAACCAAATCAATCCAAAATCACAGCCAATCAGAAGAGCGAGCGGGCGGAGTCTCTCGCAACTGAATCAATCCAATCGCGGACTTGATTCGGTTGCGATTGTAGTGCACATTACGAGACTCCGCCCACACACTCTCTTCTGATTGGCTGTGATTTTTGATGTTGCGTCTCCTAATCGTATCGTGTCTGGTTTGGACAGACAAACTGCTTGTCTCTGGAATCTGGTCACATCTCATCTGGACAGGACACGGTGTAAAAGTGAATAAGACGTTAAGCATGAAATCAAAGGGCCAAAAAAAAGAGATTAGAATGCTTTTCTGTAGAGATCTGTGACAGATGGCGGCTTCAGCTGCCCAGTCAGAACAACACGCCTCAAGATGGACGCTCCAGCTCTCCGCTGCCGTTGATTGGCAGGTTGGGGCGGACAGGATCTATTTCTAGAAGACGCGTGAAAGTGTCTGTGGTGTTACGGCGCTCTCCATTTGTAGATTGGCACCTGGGAATGAGGTGGTAATATCAGCCTGAACCCTTGATCTGAAATGTTCCATCTGTCTTATTCATGCAGACGGTCATGTGACGCTGAGGTCAAGAGTCAATCATTTACATACCGACTGCCATCTATAACAGGTTTACCATCAGTGATGTCTCCTCACACAAACCACATAACATTTAGTTTAGTACACTCAACCCAAGTTGGGTTGAAAATGGACCAACTCAGCAATTGGGTTGTAAAAGCACACATTTAACCCGACCGCTGGGTTAAAACAACCCAATTGCTGGGTTAGTCCATTTTCAACCCAACTTGGGTTGCTTTTAACCCAGCATTTTTTAGAGTGTAGCCTGAACCGGACTAATGCATTTGGAAGTGTGCAAAAGAGAAAACACACTTTTGCATCTATAAGTAACACTTTACTTAAACCCTTTAAGCATAATCATTATAAAAGGTATTCATAATGTACATTAATGCGTTATATCTTTTCATAAATAACTGTAGGCAAAGTTCAAATGCATTATAATATTCACAGATTCCCTGTTACAGCTGTCATATGTTTTAATACTTTCTAAATGTGTGTTCAATAAATACATAATGATGAATAATTATTCATGAGATCATACAGTGCATTATAAGGCATAATTAACGCATTCAAATGTGTTTTGCAATGCATTATATTTAAAGGCTTAAGTGCAACCAAAACTTTTTTTTGGTCATTTTAAATAAAGCTGAAATTAAATAAAATTAGAAATGTTGCGGTCATAAATTCCCGGTGTGTTTGTGGACTCTTTTGTTATTTCCTGTCTTGTGCCATGTGTTGTAGTCCTTTGTAGTTTTTCATCATGATTAGTTTCCCCAGGTGTTTCCTATTAGCCACTCCCCAAAACCTTCTTGGGAGACCCCAGAGCCTGATCTCTCATGGAGCGCTCAATAGTTCCAAACAACTCCGCGCTGTCAATCTGTTTGAACAGGATTAAGCAGGACAGACAGCAGTTTCACTATATTTGCTGTAATTTCTGGTAAATATTAACACAATATGTGCGTCGACTTCGACTGGGCTTTACAGTAGCATTTTATTCTGGGGACAGATAAAGAAGAGACAACGTTAATGTTTGTTTGAGTGATCTGGTTATTTTATGTGGATCAGTGTGAGACCATGATTTTACAGCGTTGAGAGTTGTAGCCAATCACGGGCATTTCTGTTGAAAATAATGACCAGTCATATGTTCAATTTACCAGGAATGATAATCCATATTGATTAAAACAAGTTTTATACAGTCTCAAAACGCTGATTTAGTTTACGTTTGACACAAATCTTCCCATTATCTACAAATCCTCTCATCACAACAAACAAAGCACAGAGGCGATTTAAATAAAGATTTATTGTGAAGTTTAGTCAGAAGTTTTAGTTTTTCATGAGACTTTGTGATTTCCCCTACAATTAGCCTTATATTTAACACAGTACAAATACAGTAACACAAATAGATTAATGTTGTTATAGTGATTTGATGATCTATAAAAATTCATTCAAAAAAAGAGAAAAAAAGGCCTGAGCCACTAAGTGTTCCTCTTCCGCCATCTACTGGTTATAGTGGTCGTTTCTTTTATAATTTAAATGTTAATGTCCGAATGTTATTTTATGATACTCACATAAGCATACACAACAGGTGAATATAAATGAATGATTCTAGCATATACAGAATTCAACCCAAGAAAGACGTTTTAAATAGTGTTTAAAAACAAACAGTGCAACCAATTTAATTCAACTCTTTTTATCCAGGCGTTATTCGTATTCATTATTCATAGGCGTTATACGTTATTCCTTGAATGGGCCGCAGAGGGGGCAATCACGAGCACCCTTCTGAGACCTAAAATGACCAACGGGAAACCCTGCGGTCTCGCAGACTTAACGGACATGCAAACGCAGCGGCCATTTTGAGTCCACAAGACCGAAAGTGTGCCATTTGGGACAGGACCGGAGTCCTCTCTGGACTCGTGACAGGAGGCAAAGTCCTCTCAAGAAGATTTTGGGTAGTGGCTATTTAAAAAAAACAACAACAAAAAAACGATGTTGCCCTCATTTGTCCAGAAGATGGCTTTAGGGTTAAAACATTTACAAAAGCAATTAGTAAACATAAACATAAAAGCTAATTCAAAATATCAATGCATACTATAATCCTGTTATAGACATTGCAGACATAAAAATTGTGTTTATTAAACGAATACTACTATAATAATAATAAAATATGACACAAAATGTCTTTAAAATGTTCAAATTGATTGATTTTCCACTAGTACAGGGTTTTCCAAACTGAGGTTTGTGAGAAAAATGTAATAATATAATTTATTTCATCTAAATATCTCCAGCTCTCTCATGTCCATCTCTAATACAGGCATGAGCGTCCAGCGGCCGGTCAGAGCAGCAGATGATGACAGAGATACGACTGTCTGACCGATCGGTTCTTCGGCGCTGGCTGGAGATAAACTCTGATCGCAGACCGGGATAACGTCCAGCGCAAGCCTTCCAGCGCTTACAGACATTTGTGCTGAAGCCTAATGAAATACTGCAAACGAGCGCTGGTTAAATTACTAATGAAATGAGCGTGTGCAGCAGAAAGCAGAGAATACAGCACACACTTCATTACGTGGGCGTGTTGACAGGGCTCATTTATCAGCAAAACTGCTCATTACTCTCAAACATGACGGCTAATAAATGATTTTAGAATAAATTAAAGACTGGCTAATTATTTGCCATTTAAACACGGTATGGACATAAATAATGTTTATGCATAAAAGTGCAACAAAGAGAGTTAATGCGCTACACACAACCAAACAAAGGCAGAACGCATCGTTCGGGGTCAGACTGGCTGAAACGTGGTAACGTGTACGAGACTATTATCAGTAGCTCACAGTCCGATTGAACAAAATATATAATAGACAAACACCTGTCATATTCACGACAGACACTTTTCAAGTTGGGAATGTGTCAAATAAAGAATCACTGTGTTTTTGAATGAATCTCTTGAATTAATGATTCAATGACTCACTCATAAAGACTTCACTTGTTTCATTACTGGATGAATCAGCGTTTTTGAACAAATCTCTTGAATGAATGATTCAATGACTCATTCATAAAGACTTCACTTGTTTCATTACTGGATGAATCAGTGTTTTTGAACAAATCTCTTGAGTGAATGATTCAATGACTCATTCATAAAGACTTCACTTGTTTCATTACTGGATGAATCAGTGTTTTTGAACAAATCTCTTGAGTGAATGATTCAATGACTCACTCATAAAGACTTCACTTATTTCATTACTGGATGAATCTGTGTTTTTGAACAAATCTCTTGAGTGAACGATTCAATGACTCACTCATAAAGACTTCACTTGTTTCATTACTGGATGAATCAGCGTTTTTGAACAAATCTCTTGAATGAATGATTCAATGACTCACTCATAAAGTGTTTAATTACAGGATGAATCAGTGTTTTTGAACGAATGTAGCCCATGAAATTCACAGACATGTATGAAGCTCGAGGCCATGAACACACAATCATACAACAGCACGCTCCATTTGCCTGTGATTGTCACCGGGCAGCTCTGAGGAAAAGCAATGCATCTGCCGAAGCTCATTTACTCTTCTGAACCGAGAGAGGAATGTGCTGGAAGAGAGACAGAGTGATTGAAAGACAGAGGAGAAAATGAGCAGATCAAGTGAGAGATGAGAAAGATGGCGGGACAGGAATGAGTACGTGACCCGCAGCGAGTCCGGAAGAGAGAATTAAAGCCTCTCGTCTCTTATTAAAGCAATGCAGCAGGAAACCCATGAGGAGAGAAAGAAACGAATAAAAGTGATGGATCATTCGACTGCGCCTCATCCTAGTTTAATGGTCTCGGCCACTTAAAATTACTCAAATAAAAATGCAAACTAACTTTAACAAACTGGCTTTAAAATAACAACAAAAACACACCATTAATTCATAAAAATAAATAAAATAAACATATATATATAAATATATATTTTAAAATATAAACCCTTACTAAAAACAATTAAATCATAAATACAAGATAAAAAAAAAGAAATTAAATCATAATATTTTTAAATTAAAATAAATAACTAAAATGAAAACAAAAAAACACTTACTATTAATTAATTCAAAATATGTAAAATTAAAAACAATTTAATACTTATTAAACTTAATTATAAAAAAGTAAAAATAAAAATGGTTTTTAAAATAAAACAAAATACTACACTAAAAAATAATAAACAAAAAACATACAATATAAAAACAAGAAATCAAAATAAAAACTAAAAATGAATCCCCAGTAACACACACACACACACACACACACACACACACACACACACACACACACACACACACACACACACACACACACACACACACACACACACACACACACACACACACACACACACACACACACTGTGCTGATACACACCGACAGCATCACGGCCATGGGTTCGATCCCCAGTAACACACACACACACACACACACACACACACACACACACACACACACACACTGTGCTGATACACACCGATAGCATCACGCCCATGGGTTCGATCCCCAGTAACACACACACACACACACACACTGTGCTGATACACACCGACAGCATCACGGCCATGGGTTCGATCCCCAGTAACACACACACACACACACACACTGTGCTGATACACACCGACAGCATCACGGCCATGGGTTCGATCCCCAGTAACACACACACACACACACACACACTGTGCTGATACACACACTCATAAAAGCACACCCCACTGTGTGCTCAGTGGTTTAGTGCTGTACGGACGGATTGATTGTGTGGAGCTGAAGCGGCAGGGAGTTACACACACACTGGTGACGGATATTCATCATGTCTGAATCTGTTTACAAACACACAGCAACACAACTTCAGCACAACACACACACAGCTGTCGCCAGCCGTCAGGAAACGCTCCACACTCCATCACACAGTCGGATGAGAGGACACTTCCTGCCGTACGCTCGTCACATGACACGATCACTCCCGACGGAAGAAAAGAGACAACATCATCCCAACCACAGCGCTGAGACACACACACACACACACAGCGCTGAGACACACACACACACACAGCGCTGAGACACACACACACAGCGCTGAGACACACACACACAGCGCTGAGACACACACACACACACAGCGCTGAGACACACACAGCACTGAGACACACTCACACAGCGCTGAGACACACACACACAGCGCTGAGACACACACACACAGCACTGAGACACACACACACAGTGCTGAGACACACACACACACAGCGCTGAGACATACACACACACAGCGCTGAGACACACACACACACACACACACACACAGCATTGAGACACACACAGCGCTGAGACACACTCACACACACACAGCGCTGACACACACACACAAACACACACACACACACACACACACACACAGCATTGAGACACACACAGCGCTGAGACACACTCACACACACACAGCGCTGACACACACACACACACAGCTCTGAGACACACTCACACAGCGCTGAGACACACACACACACACACACACAGCGCTGAGACACACACACACACACACGCACACAGCTCTGAGACACACTCACACACACAGCGCTGAGACACACACAGCGCTGAGACACACACACAGCGCTGACACACACACACACAGCTCTGAGACACACTCACACACACAGCGCTGAGACACACACACAGCTCTGAGACACACACACACACAGCGCTGAGACACACACAGCGCTGAGACACACACACACACAGCGCTGAGACACACACAAACACAGCGCTGACACACACACACACAGCGCTGAGACACACTCACACACACACTCACACACACACTGCTAAAACAAGACATTCTATTCAGTGACTTCTTCATTTTGCATGAGACGACAAAACAGATGCTGGTCGTTACAAAATTACAGTTAACAGTGTAATATTCCTCCAGTGTAGATCAGCTGTTCTCTGTGTGAATATATAGTAAAGTGTCATTTATTCCTCTAAGATCTAAGCTTTTTTCTATGTACACAAAAGGCCTATTTCTCTCAAATATTGTTCACAAATCTGTGTTAGTGAGCACTTCTCCTTTGCCGAGATAATCAATCCACCTCACAGGTGTGGCGTATCCAGATGCTGATTGGACAGCAGGAGTATTGCACAGGTGTGCCTTATGGTGCGTTCACACAGACGCAAATGAAGCGATTCGAGTGAGTGATTTACATGTTGAGTCAATGCAAAGACGCAAATAGACATTTTGCGTTAACCAATCAGGAGCTTGCTCTAGTACAACAATGAGGAGAAAATCTGTATATTAATATCTAGTTCAAACAATATGATTATCACTGTGATGACATTAAATGACATGAAACACAACCCAGTCTCTTTGTGTTAAATGCAAGTTTATGTTTGATCAATAATACAAAAGTAGAAGTAAAAGGTATAAGAAGCTACACATGAAATAAAGCAAACAACTCAGTCAAATATTCAAAGTCTAGTCGGCTACAACGGTAACGTAAAGTTATAGCCTAAAAATAAAAAAGTAATGAAACTTCTCTTTGCCCTCAGCCTGAACGATTTGCCAGGGAACAAATTATAGATCCATGAGCCCAAAGATCGGCCGTTAGATCCACACAAGACGAATTACAGCTGGAGACGCCACAGAGACATCAGAGCCAGCGGCTGAAGGACTGACCGAGGAAAGGCTGCTCTCGCCGGGGTTAATGAGCGCTGAGCACCCTGATCCACTGGAGCTCACAACTCCACACACACCAGATCACATGTTCAACTCCACACACACCAGATCACATGTTCAACTCCACACACACCAGATCACATGTTCAACTCCACACACACCAGATCACATGTTCAACTGCACACACACCAGATCACATGTTCAACTCCACACACACCAGATCACATGTTCAACTGCACACACACCAGATCACATGTTCAACTCCACACACACCAGATCACATGTTCAACTGCACACACACCAGATCACATGTTCAACTACACACACCAGATCACATGTTCAACTACACACACACCAGATCACATGTTCAACTGCACACACACCAGATCACATGTTCAACTCCACACACACCAGATCACATGTTCAACTCCACACACACCAGATCACATGTTCAACTGCACACACACCAGATCACATGTTCAACTGCACACACACCAGATCACATGTTCAACTACACACACCAGATCACATGTTCAACTACACACACACCAGATCACATGTTCAACTCCACACACACCAGATCACATGTTCAACTCCACACACACCAGATCACATGTTCAACTCCACACACACCAGATCACATGTTCAACTCCACACACACCAGATCACATGTTCAACTCCACACACACCAGATCACATGTTCAACTCCACACACACCAGATCACATGTTCAACTCCACACACACCAGATCACATGTTCAACTCCACACACACCAGATCACATGTTCAACTCCACACACACCAGATCACATGTTCAGCTCCACACACACCAGATCACATGTTCAACTCCACACACACCAGATCGCATGTTCAACTCCACACACACCAGATCGCATGTTCAACTCCACACACACCAGATCACATGTTCAACTCCACACACACCAGATCACATGTTCAACTGCACACACACCAGATCACATGTTCAACTGCACACACACCAGATCACATGTTCACCTGCACACACACCAGATCACATGTTCAACTCCACACACACCAGATCACATGTTCAGCTCCACACACACCAGATCACATGTCCAACTGCACACACACCAGATCACATGTTCAACTGCACACACACCAGATCACATGTTCACCTGCACACACACCAGATCACATGTTCAACTCCACACACACCAGATCACATGTTCAACTCCACACACACCAGATCACATGTTCAAC
>CM042244.1:58542945-58545445 GCA_023566225.1 Romanogobio albipinnatus
CAGTCAAAGAACCTCTGAAGAACGACTGAAGCACCAAAATTGGTGCTATATAGCACTAAAAAAGGTTCCCCTATGATTACGAGCCAAGAACCATTTTTGGTGCCGTATAGAACCTTTTTTTTTAGAGTGTAATGGAGTTGGATTTACACCACCGGTCAAACGTTTTAAAGAAGTCTCAGCTCAACAAAGCTGCATTTATTTGATCATAAATACAGTAAATGATGATGATGGCTGTGGTTTGCTATTGGTGGAGCTCATGTGAGTGACAGGTGGCCCCGCCCTCGCCATCAGAGAAGAGATAATAACACAATAAGGATCTGCACATCCTTCATAATGAACACAGTAATATCCCATAAGACAGCAGAAGTTGATTTCCTGCCGACTGTAAGAGTTGCTCAGACTCTGATCCGCGGATGTTTAATGTCTCCAGATCCTCCTCCTCATGAATTTATGATGGCACTCAAACACAGCTCTGATTCACAGTCTTTGTCCCTTCATGGTTTATTATAAATAATTCAGTGTTTTTTCACTCAAAATGATGATGATGGAGTCGTCCATAGAGCGGTGTGAGCTCGTCTAAAGCCGAGAGCCGTCCCGTCTGCTCTGTGTCACTGTAACGTTTCATATTTACATGATTATTATATAATAATACATCTAAATAAAGTAATATAATATAATAATAAAAATATAAAAGAGGCCCATATTATTTACTGTAATGCTGTGAAAATGTATATTAATTATAATATACTGATAATACAGGTCCTTCTCAATAAATTAGCATATTGTGATAAAGTTCATTATTTTCCATAATGTAATGATAAAAATTTAACTTTCATATATTTTAGATTCATTGCACACCAACTGAAATATTTCAGGTCTTTTATTGTTTTAATACTGATGATTTTGGCATACAGCTCACGAAAACCCCAAATTCCTATCTCAATAAATTAGCATATTTTATCCGACCAATAAAAGAAAAGTGTTTTTAATACAAATAAAGTCAACCTTCAAATAATTATGTTCAGTTATGCACTCAATACTTGGTGGGGAATCCTTTTGCAGAAATGACGGCTTCAGTGCGGCGTGGCATGGAGGCGATCAGCCTGTGGCACTGCTGAGGTGTTATGGAGGCCCAGGATGCTTCGATAGCAGCCTTAAGCTCATCCAGAGTGTTGGCTCTTGCGTCTCTCAACTTTCTCTTCACAATATCCCACAGATTCTCTATGGGGTTCAGGTCAGGAGAGTTGGCAGGCCAATTGAGCACAGTAATACCATGGTCAGTAAACCATTTACCAGTGGTTTTGGCACTGTGAGCAGGTGCCAGGTCGTGCTGAAAAATGAAATCTTCATCTCCATAAAGCTTTTCAGCAGATGGAAGCATGAAGTGCTCCAAAATCTCCTGATAGCTAGCTGCATTGACCCTGCCCTTGATAAAACACAGTGGACCAACACCAGCAGCTGACATGGCACCCCAGACCATCACTGACTGTGGGTACTTGACACTGGACTTCAGGCATTTTGGCATTTCCTTCTCCCCAGTCTTCCTCCAGACTCTGACACCTTGATTTCCCAATGACATGCAAAATTTGCTTTCATCCGAAAAAAGTACTTTGGACCACTGAGCAACAGTCCAGTGCTGCTTCTCTGTAGCCCAGGTCAGGCGCTTCTGCCGCTGTTTCTGGGTCAAAAGTGGCTTGACCTGGGGAATGCGGCACCTGTAGCCCATTTCCTTCACACGCCTGTGCACGGTGGCTCTGGATGTTTCTACTCCAGACTCAGTCCGCTGCTTCCGCAGGTCCCCCAAGGTCTGGAATCGGTCCTTCTCCACAATCTTCCTCAGGGTCCGGTCACCTCTTCTCGTTGTGCAGAGTTTCTGCCACACTTTTTCCTTCCCACAGACTTCCCACTGAGGTGCCGTGATACAGCACTCTGGGAACAGCCTATTCGTTCAGAAATGTCTTTCTGTGTCTTCCCCTCTTGCTTGAGGGTGTCAATGATGGCCTTCTGGACACCAGTCAGGTCGGCAGTCTGACCCATGATGGCGGTTTTGAGTAATGAACCAGGCTGGGAGTTTTTAAAAGCCTCAGGAATCTTTTGCAGGTGTAATTAGTTGATTCAGATGATTAGGTTAATAGCTCGTTTAGAGAACCTTTTCATGATATGCTAATTTATTGAGACAGGAATTTGGGGTTTTCGTGAGCTGTATGCCAAAATCATCAGTATTAAAACAATAAAAGACCTGAAATATTTCAGTTGGTGTGCAATGAATCTAAAATATATGAAAGTTTATTTTTTATCATTACATTATGGAAAATAATGAACTTTATCACAATATGCTAATTTATTGAGAAGGACCTGTATAATATTGAAATGATTATAATACAATATAAATATAATACTATATCTAAATAAAGTAATATAATAATACAAATATAATATATAGGCCCATATGATTTACTGTAATGCTGTGAAAATGTATATTAATTATAATGTGATGGTA
>CM042244.1:58547945-58557945 GCA_023566225.1 Romanogobio albipinnatus
TCATCGCTCCACCTGAGCCTGAATCAGAGGCTGACTGAAGAGATCAACAGAGGAACTGAATACCTGTGCACTGATAGAAGGAGAGATGGATAGACAGATGCTAATTCTCATCAACACATTTGTCACGTGACCTCATTACATTTCATTTAATGGTTAAATGAAGCCAGCGCACCAGATAATCCATCCATCTGTCTATCCATCCATCCATCCATCCATCCATCTGTCCATCCATCCATCTGTCCATCCATCCATCTGTCTATCCTTCCATCCATCCATCTGTCTATCCTTCCATCCATCCATCTGTCTATCCTTCCATCCATCCGTCTATCCTTCCATCCATCCATTCATCCATCCATCTGTCTATCTATCCATCCATCAAACCATCCATCTATCCATTCATCAGTCTATACAGCCATCCATCCATCCATCCATCCATCTGTCCATCCATCAGTCTATCTATCCAACCATCCATCCATGCATCCATTCGTCCATCCATCAGTCTATCTATCCACCCATCTAGCCATCCATCAGTCTATCCATCCATCCATCAATCTATACATCCATCCATCCATGTCTATCCATCCATTCATCCATCCATCCATCTTTCCATCTGTCTGTTCATCCATCCATCCATCTGTTCATCCATCTGTCCATCCATCCGTTCATCCATCCATCCATTCATCCATCCATTAGTCCATCAATTCAGTACTGGAATTTAAAAAGCATTCTCATTTCACTTCTGAATGACCTAAAATAAAAATAAATGTTGACTGAAATAAAATATAGACATTTAAAATAAATTTGGGACAAAGTTGAATTGTTAAGAAAAAAAAGTCACATTTTATTTTTTACACTCAGAAATAAATGCAAAATACCAGTAAATAAAACTAAAATCTTTTATGATGTGTATAAAGCAAACATAAACTATAGTGGCATTCATTCAGTCAGTTTTCATTTTCTGTGGAGTTTCCTGAAAGGATGGAAACTCATTTTGATATGAGCTGTTCTAATACTAGCCGAGCTATTTTAGGTGGGTAATCAAACTTTAATCAATTTAATAAATCTTGCAGACATAAACCCTGGATTCCACCCATAACATGAACACGGGTGTGTAATTTCCTCTGCATCGATCGAGCTCTGCGCAGCAGCTGCCCGTTTGATCTGGAAATCATTCATTAAAATGCAATATTGATAAGAGCCATATGACAGTCTGAGATTGCGTTCAGATTTATGGCCGGGCACAGAGAGAGGGTCATTTACACACTCACATCTGTGTCAGGACCCAAAAAACACCCTGATATCTATGAAACAGTGTCCAAACACACACACTCACGGGGAATATGCGGGAAAACTTTTAGAAGTGAGTTGAGGAGTTGAGGATGAAGGTCAGGAGAGTGGAGGATGAAGTTCAGGAGAGTGGAGGATGAAGGTCAGGAGAGTTGAGGATGAAGTTCAGGAGAGTTGAGGATGAAAGTCAGGAGAGTGGAGGATGAAGTTCAGGAGAGTGGAGGATGAAGGTCAGGAGAGTGGAGGATGAAGTTCAGGAGAGTGGAGGATGAAGGTCAGGAGAGTTGAGGATGAAGTTCAGGAGAGTTGAGGATGAAGGTCAGGAGAGTGGAGGATGAAGGTCAGGAGAGTTGAGGATGAAGTTCAGGAGAGTGGAGGATGAAGGTCAGGAGAGTTGAGGATGAAGTTCAGGAGAGTGGAGGATGAAGTTCAGGAGAGTGGAGGACGAAGGTCAGAAGAGTGGAGGATGAAGTTCAGGAGAGTGGAGGATGAAGGTCAGGAGAGTTGAGGATGAAGTTCAGGAGAGTGGAGGATGAAGTTCAGGAGAGTTGAGGATGAAGGTCAGGAGAGTTGAGGATGAAGTTCAGGAGAGTGGAGGATGAAGTTCAGGAGAGTGGAGGACGAAGGTCAGAAGAGTGGAGGATGAAGTTCAGGAGAGTTGAGGATGAAGTTCAGGAGAGTTGAGGATGAAGTTCAGGAGAGTTGAAGATGAAGGTCAGGAGAGTTGAGGATGAAGGTCAGCAGAGTTGAGGATGAAGGTCAGCAGAGTTGAGGATGAAGTTCAGGAGAGTGGAGGATGAAGGTCAGGAGAGTTGAGGATGAAGGTCAGAAGAGTGGAGGATGAAGTTCAGGAGAGTGGAGGACGAAGGTCAGAAGAGTGGAGGATGAAGTTCAGGAGAGTTGAGGATGAAGTTCAGGGGAGTTGAGGATGAAGTTCAGGAGAGTTGAAGATGAAGGTCAGGAGAGTTGAGGATGAAGGTCAGCAGAGTTGAGGATGAAGTTCAGGAGAGTGGAGGATGAAGGTCAGGAGAGTTGAGGATGAAGGTCAGAAGAGTGGAGGATGAAGTTCAGGAGAGTTGAGGATGAAGTTCAGGAGAGTTGAGGATGAAGGTCAGGAGAGTTGAGGATGAAGTTCAGGAGAGTGGAGGATGAAGGTCAGGAGAGTTGAGGATGAAGTTCAGGAGAGTGGAGGATGAAGGTCAGGAGAGTGGAGGATGAAGTTCAGGAGAGTTGAGGATGAAGTTCAGGAGAGTTGAGGATGAAGTTCAGGAGAGTGGAGGATGAAGGTCAGGAGAGTGGAGGATGAAGGTCAGGAGAGTTGAGGATGAAGTTCAGGAGAGTGGAGGATGAAGGTCAGGAGAGTGGAGGATGAAGGTCAGGAGAGTTGAGGATGAAGGTCAGAAGAGTGGAGGATGAAGTTCAGGAGAGTTGAGGATGAAGTTCAGGAGAGTTGAAGATGAAGGTCAGGAGAGTTGAGGATGAAGGTCAGCAGAGTTGAGGATGAAGTTCAGGAGAGTGGAGGATGAAGGTCAGGAGAGTTGAGGATGAAGGTCAGAAGAGTGGAGGATGAAGTTCAGGAGAGTTGAGGATGAAGTTCAGGAGAGTTGAGGATGAAGGTCAGGAGAGTTGAGGACGAAGTTCAGGAGAGTGGAGGACGAAGGTCAGAAGAGTGGAGGATGAAGTTCAGGAGAGTTGAGGATGAAGTTCAGGAGAGTTGAGGATGAAGTTCAGGAGAGTTGAAGATGAAGGTCAGGAGAGTTGAGGATGAAGGTCAGCAGAGTTGAGGATGAAGTTCAGGAGAGTGGAGGATGAAGGTCAGGAGAGTTGAGGATGAAGGTCAGAAGAGTGGAGGATGAAGTTCAGGAGAGTTGAGGATGAAGTTCAGGAGAGTTGAGGATGAAGGTCAGGAGAGTTGAGGATGAAGTTCAGGAGAGTGGAGGATGAAGGTCAGGAGAGTTGAGGATGAAGTTCAGGAGAGTGGAGGATGAAGGTCAGGAGAGTGGAGGATGAAGTTCAGGAGAGTTGAGGATGAAGTTCAGGAGAGTTGAGGATGAAGTTCAGGAGAGTGGAGGATGAAGGTCAGGAGAGTGGAGGATGAAGGTCAGGAGAGTTGAGGATGAAGTTCAGGAGAGTGGAGGATGAAGGTCAGGAGAGTGGAGGATGAAGGTCAGGAGAGTTGAGGATGAAGGTCAGAAGAGTGGAGGATGAAGTTCAGGAGAGTTGAGGATGAAGTTCAGGAGAGTTGAAGATGAAGGTCAGGAGAGTTGAGGATGAAGGTCAGCAGAGTTGAGGATGAAGTTCAGGAGAGTGGAGGATGAAGGTCAGGAGAGTTGAGGATGAAGGTCAGAAGAGTGGAGGATGAAGTTCAGGAGAGTTGAGGATGAAGTTCAGGAGAGTTGAGGATGAAGGTCAGGAGAGTTGAGGATGAAGTTCAGGAGAGTGGAGGATGAAGGTCAGGAGAGTTGAGGATGAAGTTCAGGAGAGTGGAGGATGAAGGTCAGGAGAGTGGAGGATGAAGTTCAGGAGAGTTGAGGATGAAGTTCAGGAGAGTTGAGGATGAAGTTCAGGAGAGTGGAGGATGAAGGTCAGGAGAGTGGAGGATGAAGGTCAGGAGAGTTGAGGATGAAGTTCAGGAGAGTGGAGGATGAAGGTCAGGAGAGTGGAGGATGAAGGTCAGGAGAGTTGAGGATGAAGGTCAGAAGAGTGGAGGATGAAGTTCAGGAGAGTTGAGGATGAAGTTCAGGAGAGTTGAGGATGAAGGTCAGGAGAGTTGAGGATGAAGGTCAGAAGAGTGGAGGATGAAGTTCAGGAGAGTTGAGGATGAAGTTCAGGAGAGTTGAGGATGAAGGTCAGGAGAGTTGAGGATGAAGGTCAGCAGAGTTGAGGATGAAGTTCAGGAGAGTGGAGGATGAAGGTCAGGAGAGTTGAGGATGAAGGTCAGAAGAGTGGAGGATGAAGTTCAGGAGAGTTGAGGATGAAGGTCAGGAGAGTTGAGGATGAAGGTCAGGAGAGTTGAGGATGAAGGTCAGGAGAGTTGAGGATGAAGTTCAGGAGAGTTGAGGATGAAGGTCAGGAGAGTTGAGGATGAAGGTCAGAAGAGTGGAGGATGAAGTTCAGGAGAGTTGAGGATGAAGGTCAGGAGAGTTGAGGATGAAGGTCAGGAGAGTTGAGGATGAAGTTCAGGAGAGTTGAGGATGAAGGTCAGGAGAGTTGAGGATGAAGTTCAGGAGAGTTGAGGATGAAGGTCAGGAGAGTTGAGGATGAAGGTCAGGAGAGTGGAGGATGAAGTTCAGGAGAGTGGAGGATGAAGGTCAGGAGAGTTGAGGATGAAGGTCAGGAGAGTTGAGGATGAAGGTCAGGAGAGTGGAGGATGAAGTTCAGGAGAGTTGAGGATGAAGGTCAGGAGAGTTGAGGATGAAGTTCAGGAGAGTGGAGGATGAAGGTCAGGAGAGTGGAGGATGAAGTTCAGGAGAGTGGAGGATGAAGGTCAGGAGAGTGGAGGATGAAGTTCAGGAGAGTGGAGGATGAAGGTCAGGAGAGTGGAGGATGAAGGTCAGGAGAGTGGAGGATGAAGGTCAGGAGAGTTGAGGATGAAGGTCAGGAGAGTGGAGGATGAAGGTCAGGAGAGTTGAGGATGAAGGTCAGGAGAGTTGAGGATGAAGGTCAGGAGAGTTGAGGATGAAGGTCAGGAGAGTTGAGGATGAAGGTCAGGAGAGTTGAGAATGAAGGTCAGGAGAGTTGAGGATGAAGGTCAGGAGAGTTGAGGATGAAGGTTCCATATATACCATATGCTGAAGTAAATTTCTGGAGTGTTAATGATTAAAAACAACAACAACAACAACAAGAACCGTACAGAACCGAAAACCGTGACCCTAAAACCGTGATACGAACCGAACCGTGGGTTTTGTGAACCGTGCCACCCCTACTATTCATCCATCCATCCATTCGTCCATCTGTCCATCCACCATCCCTTCAGTCTATCTATGTATTCTTCCGTCCATCCATTTATCTGTCAATCCATCCTTCTATTCATCCATCCGACCATCCATCTGTCTACCAATCAATCCATCCATCTGACCTATCCATCAGTCTATCTATCCGTCCATCCATCCATTAGTCTATCGATCTGTCTATTCATCCATCCATTCTTCCGTCTGTCCATCCATCCATTAGTCTATCGATCTGTCTATTCATCCATTCGGTCGTCCGTCTGTCCATCCATCCATTCGTCCATCCACCCATCCCTTCAGTCTATCTATATATTCATCCGTCCATCCATTTTCTGTCTATCCATCCATCCGTCTATTCATCCATCCGTCCACCAAACCAACATTCAAGTGTATCTTGACAAACTGCTTTTCTAGTTTTATTAATTTATTTGAATTGTTATTATTTTTCCTTACACTGTCATTCAGAATCCTGTTTGCTACCTCGAGTCAAATTCTGTTTAAATCCAGGAATCGTACTGGAACTTAAAAAGCATTCTCAGTTCAGTTCTTCATTTCCAAACGAGTGCATTTATCTCATGAAGACAGACACAACATGACTCCGGCTCTCAAGCAGATCCAAACCAGATCTCACGGTTTAACCTTCACGCTGCCGTCATAATTACCTCAGAGCAACACGAGGACTCTTGTGTGAATTTTCCTCAGCACTTAAACTAATCACTAATGTAATTATCTCATAAACAAGTACAGCCACCCTCCGTCATGTCCAGAAGAGATGAACGATGATTGCAGTTTTCACCCACAAGGTCAGGTTATATTTGTCTTTGGGTTGAACAGATCGAGCCAGAATCCTGTTGGACTTTACTTGTTAAACAGACATGCGTATCCATCTCTTTAATGAAGTTATTGCCACAATAAGCTTTAGGGTGCACTGATATGATTCCAATTCAATTTAGCCTTCAGTCTTTCTCTTTGTTCATCATTCATGTCTGGGCAAGAGGAAAAAAAACTTGTATCTATAATACTCTATCGTTAAGATTATTTTACAGTTAAAGTCTCTTCTGCTCACCAAGACTGCATTCATTTGACAGTAACAAATAGTTATTTTTCCTTACATAAAACTTTTTAACAAGGAAAGAACGACTGAGTGCACCTTTAACTTAAACCTGCTCATGCTCTTCTTGTGGTCTATTAGCCGGATTCTTTTTTCAGAATGACTTATGATTCATAAAGCCGGTCTCTCTTTGTCTCATCAGACAGATATGGTGTCTAGCAGACAGTCTTTGTCTTATTATAGATATCTCATAATTCAACATGTCTGTTCTTTTATTCTGGGATGAATTCTAATGGGATGAGAGTGTCAGAGGTGCTGTACATCTGTTCAACAGAGTCTCACTGTTTTACAAGTTTCTACATAAAACAAGAAAATCAATAAGTCACATTTCTTCCAGTATCATCATATGCATTTCTCGTCCATCCATCCATTCATCCGTCCAGCCAGCCAGCCATCCATCCATCCATCCATCCATCCATTCATCCGTCCAGCCAGCCAGCCAGCCATCCATCCATCCATCCATCCATCCATCTGTCTATCCATCCAGCCAGCCATCCATCCATCCATCCATCCATCCATCATCCATCCATCCATCCATCCATCTGTCTATCCATCCAGCCAGCCAGCCATCCATCCATCCATCCATCCATCCAGCCATCCATCTGTCTATCCATCCATCCAGCCAGCCATCCATCCATCCATCCAGCCAGCCAGCCAGCCAGCCAGACATCCATCCAGCCAGACATCTGTCCGTCCAGCCATCCATCTATCCATCCATCCATCCATCCATCCATCCATCCTTCCATCCGTCCATCCATCCAGCCAACCATCCATCCATCCAGTCAGCCAGCCAGCCATCCATCCATCCATCCATCCTTCTGTCTGTCTGACCGTCCATCCAGACATCCATCCATCCATCCATCCATCCATCCGTCCGTCCAGCCAACCATCCAGCCAGCCATCCATCCATCCATCCGTCTATCCATCCAACCATCCAGCCAGCCAACCATCCAACCAACCATCCAGCCAGCCAGCCAGCCAACCATCCATCCATCCATCCAGCTGTCTATCCATCCAGCCAACCGTCTATTCATCCATCCATCCATCCATCCATTTATCTAGCCATCCATCTAGCCATCCTTCTGTCTGTCCGTCCATCCAGACATCCATCCATCCATCCATCCAGCCAGCCAGCCAGCCATCCTTCTGTCTGTCCGTCCATCCAGACATCCATCCATCCGTCCGTACGTCCATCCAGACATCCGTCCAGCCAACCATCCATCCATCCATCCATCCATCCATCCGTCTGTCTGTATGTCTGTCTGTCCATCCATCCATCCATCCATCCATCCATCCATCCGTCTGTCCGTCCGTCCGTCCGTCCAGCCATCCATCCATCCATCCATCCATCCATCCATCCATCTATCTATCTATCCATCAGGTGGCACTGTTGCCAAATCAGCTTTGCACCATGCCATAATGTTTTTTTGATGTGTTATTTGAGAACATATTTCTTTGAAAAGTTGAAATTCAAAAGAGCAAACAACAATTACGTCCAAAGACAGCATAATTGGTATCATTGTTTTCGGTATGACTCAATGAATCTATCAAGATCATTAAAATAGGGAAATCTCATCAAAAGTTTTTATTGGGCTGTGATAGACTCAAGAGTGGAAGAAGGAGGAGGAGGAATGACAGAAATAAGAACACTAATTAATACAATATGTGCCTTTCAATATGGCAAAAATAACCATTTTGCAGATCTCATGACCTGTAGATGGTGCTGTTCCCAAATTTGGCATGGACCATCAGATTGTGATTCCAATAAAGAGCACCAAATTTTGTTTCTATTGATCAAAGTTTGGCCGAGATACAGCCTCTGAACCAATTTTGGGTCAACATCGTTAAGTTTGCGACATCATAACTTTTGAAAAAGATTAATAAAACTAATTCTGTTCTGTCATTTCAGTGCAGCTCAGAGCAAAGATCACCTGAGCCAATTTTCGTAAATATTGGGTAAAATTAGTAAAAGTAGTAAACCAGGAACACTGTACTTTTCAAAATGGCCACTACTGTAATAGGCGGAGTCTTAATGTAAGATGTTGAGTGTGATCAGCATGAAGAGAGGAATCAGCCGAACGAAGTTTCATTTTTATGAAAACTGAAATGGTATAAAATTTTATTTCAAATTTCAAAAGCTATAAAGGGTTCAAAAAGTTCACTCTAAAAAATGCTGGGTTAAAAATATCCCAAGTTGGGTTGAAAATGGACTAACACAGCAATTGGGTTGTTTTAACCCAGCTGTTGGGTTAAATGTGTGCTTAAAACAACCCAATTGCTGGGTTAGTCCATTTTCAACCCAACTTGGGATATTTTTAACCCAGCATTTTTTAAAGTGTTACAACTGCTTGAAATGTGAATTTTTGAAATGGTGGTGGCGCTATAGAGTTGGACCTAGAGACCCCAAAGTTGGTCAGATTGATAATCATTACCATCACTACAAGTGTGCCAAATGTCATAATTTTCCTAATTATGGTTCATACGGCTGCCAAAGACTCCCATTGGGGAGGAATAAGAACAATAACAAATACAACAGGTGCCTTCACAACTTCAATGCTTGCTCCCTAATAACAATTACTAAAAAAGATGAAATATTTAATATGTATACCTGCATGTCATGTGACCATAAACATCAGAGAAGCGTAAACATATTTGAATAATGTATCAACACATGTAGCCATCGATACGATCTCAGTTGTTTCTCTCCAGATCACATGATCTGAGCTGTTCCACATTCATTTTACAGCTCAATAAACTCGAGACTCATTTGTTTCTGTTTTATTTCTCCTGAGGAGTTTCAACCGGATACTTAACTAAGAACTCCATTAAGTTCCCTTAGCTTTCAAAGAGCAACCATTGAGCAGTAAAACTTCCCTCTGGGGCCATCGAAGGAACAAGCCCAATAAAAACACGATTGTGTGAGTCTTAATTATGTGGATCCGCTCCACCAATGAGAGGGGAAACGTCCAACAACACATGAGATGACAAACATTTCCTGTTTCTCCAAATGTGTTCCGTTCCTCGTTACTTCATTCTACACAAAGGAGCGTTGATTACCCATGATGCCACACCGGCGGGGATACAGCGACCCTGCCTTTCCGTGACAGGACACCCAGACAACATTAAACATGCAAAAGGTCTAAAACTGGCCCTTTAAGTCACCATGAAACCACAATTGAACGCTCTTATTTTTATGGAATATTGCAGTACAGATCAGGCATAACATTATGACCGGTGAAGTGAGTAACACTGATGATCTCTGTTAGTGGGTGGGATATATTAGGCAGCAAGTGAACATTTCGTCCTCAGAGTTGATGTGTTAGAAGCAGGAGAAATGGGCAAGCGTAAGGATTTGAGCGAGTTTGACAAGGGCCAGATTGTGACGGGTCAGAGCATCTCCAAAACTGCAGCTCTTGTGGGGTGTTCCCGGTCTGCAGTGGTCAGTCTCTATCAGAAGTGAAGGACCAGTGGAGAACCGGCCACAGGGTCATGGGCGGCCGAGGCTCATTGATGCACGTGGGGAGCGAAGGCTGGCCCGTGTGGTCCGATCAAACAGACGAGCTACTGGAGCTCAAACTGCTCAAGAAGTTAATGCTGGTTCTGATAGAAAGGGCTCAGAATACACAGAGCATCTCAGTTTGAGGAGTATGGG
>CM042244.1:58560445-58575445 GCA_023566225.1 Romanogobio albipinnatus
GTGGCTCAAAAATTAATCAACAGTACAAAAATACAACTAAAGAAATATCACACTGAATAACGGAGGATCGTTCTCTCTTACTTCTTGGGGAAATCGTATTAAAGCCAAAATTCTGTGATGATATTTAGAATTAAATGTCGCAACCCATTCATTGACAACCATATAATAATACACAATATATCTGGGTGGATTCTGGAATACAGTACGGAGTGTCATGTACACAATGTGCAAATATCAGTGTTCATTTTGACAGCCAATTTTGATTTAGTTTTAATCCTAGTCTTTTGACTAAAATGCCATTTAGTTTTAGTCATATTTTAGTCGCCTGAATTGTTTTTAGTTTTAGTCTCCTAAAATCTAATGAGTTTAGTTCAATTATAATACATTAAGCATTTAAGCATTACATAACCGACTGTCACTTGAACTGACATTGACATCGTTTTGTTTTTGACATTAAAAATACACGAAAGAGCTCAATTCACTTTTTTAAAAACATATATATAGTTTTTATAACGTTGTATTTCTGTTTTAGGCCATATCAGGTTAAGCTAAAGCTTCAAATAGGTTTATTTATTTATTTAATTTCAGTTAACATTTATTTAAATTCAAGTAATAAAGTTTTTAATGGTTTTATTATAACTAGGGCCGGGAGTGTGGGTGGAGTGTGGGTCCTTTTAACTTTACTCGGAGTCGGACTAACGTCCACGCTAACTCCTATGTGTTTTGCGTTGAGGTGATATTTGAGGCTCGATGTGCTGCGGTGATACGCAAATTCCTTGTTGCATAGCTTGCACACAACCATGCTCTTGTCGACGCTTCCATCCTTTCGTTTTTTAAAACAAATTTTCCCATCCACGGGGCCAAGCAAAGCGATCTCGTCAGCTTCTTCGTTCATGTTCACTGTGGTTTGTTGTTGTCGGAAGTCAAGAACGCTAGTTGGTGCTCCAGTATAATCGGTCCGTCGAAACTCATTCATTGATTTTTTTTTTTGCCGTAATTAATCTTAATTAATGTTAATGATAAGCATTTCAATAAAAAAAATAGCATTTACATTTCTGTATAAAAAGCATCTATATTTTTATTTTAAGTGGTGTTTAAAATTGCTTTAATGAGCATAATGAGCTTATGGTAAGATGTGTCGCGGACCGGTTGTTATGGGCCGCTTTGTGTCAGAAAGTCCAGGGCCACTTTTTTGCCCCAGTCCGCCCTTGACTCTACTGTATTGGCTGTATTTAATAGCAATATACTCTATTTACACTGTAAAAATTGTAGTATTTTCTTTGCAATAAGTGTAAATAGTAGTTAGATGCATATAGTGGCAGATTATATTTGCACTTCAGTGTTGTTGTACATTAAACGGTACGCAATAATAACAGTGTAAATGATTATATTTATTAAAATTATTAAATGGATGTGGAGTTATGGGACAATAAAGCCCTCCCTACACCTAAAAACAAGATATTATTAAACACACGTTAGACACTTCATTTCCACTTGTGCTACTGTTGACAACCCAGCAAATTCTGTAATTTTGTCTGGCCCAATCAGACGTGAGTGGGCGGAGTCAGTGTAAATAGCCTCTGCCAACCAGTGTTAATTTCGTTGACGACCTTTTTTCACTGACGAAAACGACACGATAACTAAATAAAAACTAGTGTTGGATGAAAAAAACTATGACGAAAACGTAGTCATTTTCGTTAACAAATAAAAACGAGACGAAAATGTTGTTTAGGGAAGAGATCGGGTCAGAACTGATGTCCTGTGTAACAGATGCGCACATTTGAGTTGAACATGCTGATCTAACCGCTGGAAAACACGGCCTATTGGCTCACATTTCAAAATAAGAGTCCTGGTGTGTTTCGAGCTTGTTTGTAATTAAAAGTCACGCATTATATATTCGTTTTTGCTTACACAATAAACTGTATTTAATTTCATTCCCATTTAATTCATAGTCAGGAGGAAAGACCAGTATTTGACACATATTCAATAAAGTATAGGGTTATAATTAGGGCCGGGACTTTAACGCGTTAACCTCTTAACTGTCACCGTCCCACAGGTGGGACGCCTGATGCTCTTTTTTTGATTGCCTTTTTTTCGTATAATATATTTTAGTAATTATCATAAATTAGGTATCATTTGAAAGCTTACAAACTCAAAATTCATCCTGTGAAACCCGTTTTGAAATCGGACATTGTGTTACCATGGAAACGTTACTCTAAATTATTCTAGCAGGCTCCTCCCCCTAGTGGGCGGCGTCATGTTTCATATTACAACAATTATTTTAACTACTTTATATTCAAAATCTTTTCCAATCTTGACAAAACACATTGTCGGAAAGCTCTGAGTCTCAAGGGTCCATATTTGGTGACTGTTTTGTGATGGAAGTGATATTTGGACAGAAATTTACAGGAAAATGCATAAAAAAAACAATCAATGGAATTTGAATGGCTATTTTTTGGTACAGCACCTAAACAAAATCTCATGGGAACTTCAATTTTTGTGATATCAACTTCAAATTTGGAACACAAATTGGTCAGACATATGGCTTTGATTTTCTAGTAATTTTTGAGTAAATTCTTTTTTGTAAAATATATATTTTATATGAAATAAAAAATATTTAGTACAGTATTTTTCATTTACAGTAAATTTAAACTTCCATAATTCTTTCATACTTTCATATTATTTTGAATTAATAATAATCTGCAGAGTGTCTGCTTTAAAACAAGACCAAACTTTGGTCTATATTCCAAAGCATTCTTGAATTACAGCCCTTTAAGTTTGGATAGTGTATTTTCATGTGTATTCTCAAAAAGGGGGGTGACAGTTAAAGGGTTTTAATGAATGACTTAATAAATAATTTTGATTTTTTTTCACATTTTGAAATCTTGAAGTCCAATACCTACCATAAAATCAGTCCATATAACACAATAGTCCGGTCTAAGACTGAGTATGTAGTGCAGAATGTGGACTATTAATGGTGCCTTTTTAGTGGTTATTTGTCCTTTCAGGAGCTTGATAGAGCGCCAATTGTTTAAAAATTAAAGTTTAAAATTTATATTGGTCCTGAAGGTTTTTTTTATGAAAAATACAGCATATGAGAATGATATCTACAGGATCATGTGACACTGAAGACTGGAGTAATGATGATAAATTCAGCTTTGATCACAGGAATAAAATATAATAATTTACAATATATTCACAACAGCTATCAGAAATTGTAATATTTCTTAATATTGTGTTTTACTGTATTTTTAATCAAATAAATTCAAAAAATTTCAAATAAATTCATAAAATAAAACAAAAGCCTTCTCCTTTCAAAAACATTAAAAAAGTCTTAATTATTTCAACCTGTTATTGCTAGTGTGTAAAATAATGCATGTGAACTAACTAGCATACACTCTAAACAATGCTGGGTTAAAAATAACCCAAGTTGGGTTGAAAATGGACCAACTCAGCGATTGGGTTGTTTTAAGCAAACATTTAACCCAACCACTGGGTTAAAACAACCCAATTGCTGGGTTAGTCCATTTTCAACCCAACTTGGGTTGTTTTTAACCCAGCATTTTTTAGAGTGTATTATAGTCTATATTTAATTTAGTATATGACCCGTTCCTTCCCGGGACATGGGCTACTTGAATACGAAAGTTCGCTTCAGTTTGCTTAAAAAAAAATCGGTACCGGAATCGGCCATGTGAAATCATGATCGGTGCATCACCATACAATCGCAGAAAAACAAAATACCAGTTTTGTCCAATATTGTGCAACCCTAAAATACTGGCGTTATGTATAAAACATACAATATGCATGAAACGGTTATTCATATTTGTAAATATTCACTAATTTAATGGCAAGACAAGCTGACGGAAAAAACTTCTCTCCTCCATAAAGTTTATGGCGTACACAACTCAAAATCTCTGGTAGTAAAATAGAAAATACGACTTGAGATGGCATTTCCAATTTCCCACTAGGAAACTCGTATTTACGATAATTCCACGGCATTAAATCACAGCGAGCGTGAGAAATATAGAACCAACAGATGAGAAGGGCTCATTTACAGCACATTATACAATGCACATTAATTCAATGCAGCTTTACAGTAAAAATCAGTGTGTGTGATTTTAATCATCAACCTCATGCATTGACCACTGGAGGACATGGACGCATATTCCTTTAAACTGGAAACTACATGCATACATATTTCAATAAATGAAGAATGGACAAAACATCCCCAAAGCAGATTACAGTACTAGCACACACCTCAAGACTCATTTTCATTTCCTCTTCATATAGCCTAGATTTATGTCTTTGCACACATGACTGAAAGCGTTATTTGCCATGCAATTAATTTCGTGTTGATGCAAATGTGTGCCTTCTGCGTGGACGCGCCCGCGCGCTTTTATTCTGATGTCTAGAGACAGAAAGGACTTGAACATCCTTTTCCAATACAGTCTCAGAATAAAATAAAAAAGCCATAACACACGACTGAACATCCTCACACAGCCTGGATGAGACACGGCTCACTTTATCCAAACTAAACTTTCAGGTTCCCTCAGCATCCAGGATGAAAGAGACACTCATGCACAGAAAAACCCCGGCTAGTGTTGCATAACCTCACCCACGCGCTCCACAGGTACAGCAGCTCCAGGGTTCACCTGTTTGTTCCCGTGTGTGTGTGTGTGTGTGAAGTTTACTCACCCAGGTCTGGAGTGAGACGGCTGCGTCCTCATCTGTCTGTCCGTGAGCGTGCGCGTCTCTCCTCGTCTCCTGCTCGCCGTCGCCTCCTCCTGTCTGTCCATAAGTCACACGAACGCGTCCATACGTGTCCTCAAGCCCGAGTGTGTGTGTGTGTGTGTTTACCTCTCAGCTGCTGGCATCAGAAACGCCGACCACACCACATACAATGCCTCCACACGCACGATCAGAGATGCTCTTCCAGAGTGTGTGAGCGCGCTCGCGTGCTTGTGTGTGTGTGTGTGTGTGTGTGAGAGAGAGCGAGGGAACACACACTGTCTCTGGTGCTGTCTATCTGCTGCTGTTTGGTTTCGCTGCTGAGCCTGACACACTCAGGGCTCGTCTCACAACTGCAGCACTGGAGCAAAAGCGCAGCATCGCTTAGGAATCGTGATGATTCAATCGCATCCAATTCACGTTTTTTTTTTTGTATAGCGTTTTTTACAATACATATCGTTTCAGAGCAATGCATGTGATAAAAATAAAATATATTGCTAAGCAATTGCTATATTATTCTGGCCAGTTATGGCCTGAGATTGGCCCTAAATGTGCTTGCCAGAAGTCAACTAGAGTTAATTTTGTCACCTATTTTTAATTTAGTCTTAGTCTTGTGCCAAAATGTCCTTGTTAGGTTTAGTCATATTTAATCATTCATTTATCTTTTTTTGTTAGTCAAGTTTTAGTTGTCCCGTCATTTTAGTCTAGTTTTAGTCAAAAGACAACTCAATATATTGTGTGGAAATTTTCGTAGAAGCCTAAAATCAGCATTAGCTTATGAGACGATGGGCACAAATATCCATTTCCATCTTGATTCAGTACACTCTAAAAAAAAAGGTTCTATATGGCACCAAAAATGGTTCTTCGTCTTAATCATAGAGGAACCACTTTTGGTGCTATATAGCACCATATCTTAACATGTTCTGTATATGGTAGCGGTGCTATATAGCACCTTAGTCAAAGAACCGGTGAAGAACGACTGAAGAACCGCTGAAGAACCGCTGAAGCACCAAAATTGGTGCTATACAGTATAGCACTTAAAAAGGTTCCCCTATGATTACGAGCCAAGAACCATTTTTGGTGCCGTATAGAACCTTTTATTTTTTAGAGTGTATGAATTCATATGTATATAGCCTACTGTACATAAGGGAAAATAAGTTTGCCTTTTAGCACTATTTTAAACTTTTTGGGGGGTTAAATTATATTTGCTTGCATTTTTTTACTATTCACTATTATTAACATTTAAAAATTTCACAAATAAGTAAGCAGTTATGATCTGCAATACTTCTTTGAGCAACTACACACATACACTCACCTAAAGGATTATTAGGAACACCTGTTCAATTTCTCATTAATGCAATTATCTAATCAACCAATCACATGGCAGCTGCTTCAATGCATTTAGGGGTGTGGTCCTGGTCAAGACAATCTCCTGAACTCCAAACTGAATGTCGGAATGGGAAAGAAAGGGGATTTAAGCAATTTTGAGCGTGGCATGGTTGTTGGTGCCAGACGGGCCGGTCTGAGTATTTCACAATCTGCTCAGTTACTGTGATTTTCACGCACAACCATTTCTAGGGTTTACAAAGAATGGTGTGAAAAGGGAAACACATCCAGTATGCGGCAGTCCTGTGGGCCAAAATGCCTTGTTGATGCTAGAGGTCAGAGGAGAATGGGCCGACTGATTCAAGCTGATAGAATAGCAACTTTGACTGAAATAACCACTCGTTACAACCGAGGTATGCAGCAAAGCATTTGTGAAGCCACAACACGCACAACCTTGAGGCGGACGGGCTACAACAGCAGAAGACCCCACCGGGTACCACTCATCTCCACTACAAATAGGAAAAAGAGGCTACAATTTGCACCAGCTCACCAAAATTGGACAGTTGAAGACTGGAAAAATGTTGCCTGGTCTGATGAGTCTGGATTTCTGTTGAGACATTCAGATGGTAGAGTCAGAATTTGGCGTAAACAGAATGAGAACATGGATCCATCATGCCTTGTTACCACTGTGCAGGCTGGTGGTGGTGGTGTAATGGTGTGGGGGATGTTTTCTTGGCACACTTTAGGCCCCTTACTGGCAATTGGGCATGGTTTAAATGCCACGGCCTACCTGAGCATTGTTTCTGACCATGTCCATCCCTTTATGACCAGCATGTGCCCATCCTCTGATGGCTACTTCCAGCAGGATAATGCCCCATGTCACAAAGCTCCAATCATTTCAAATTGGTTTCTTGAACATGACAATGAGTTCACTGGACTAAAATGGCCCCACAGTCCCCAGATCTCAACCCAATAGAGCATCTTTGGGATGTGGTGGAACGGGAGCTTCGTGCCCTGGATGTGCATCCCACAAATCTCCATCAACTGCAAGATGCTATCCTATCAATATGGGCCAACATTTCTAAAGAATGCTTTCAGCTCCTTGTTGAATCAATGCCACGTAGAATTAAGGCAGTTCTGAAGGCCAAAGGGGGTCAAACACAGTATTAGTGTGCTGTTCCTAATAATCCTTTAGGCGAGTGTATGTTTATTAACGAGCCATAGGCAACTACAGTGGGTAATGGCATTACAAATGAACATTATTATTTTTCCAGCTTCAAAATGACTCTAATTTGCCTCTTTGCATTTGAATTCTCTATTTTAACCTTAATTACTACACTAATTGTATTATAAATAATGAAAATATTAGAAGACAAATGTTTTAAGTGGTCATTAATGGACCATACTTATTGCACAAATAGTATTTAGTACCAAAAGATCTCCTCAAAATTTTCAATAAATATTATTGAACTAAAATATAGGCTATTTATTTAAAAAAAAAAAAAATAGTTGAGGTGTAATGTCACATTTGAACACCAATGAGTATCTGAAAGTTTACTTGATAAAGCTTTAAATATGGATATTTTTCTTACACAAACGCATCGATTGGCTTCAGAAGGCCTTCATTAACACCCCAGAGCCGCGTGGAGCAGTTATATGACGGACAGATGCACTTTTCTATGGATTTCAAAAACAGAGCGACAAAGCTTGGATTTGCCTGGACTTTTTTTAATACTACTCCGATTGTATTCGTCTGAAAGAAGAATGTCACACACACCTCGGATGACTTGAGGGAGAGTAAATCATGGGCTAATTTTCATTTTTGGGTGAACTGTCCCTTTAAGGCGGATACTATGGTTGCAAGAGCAACAGAGTCGATCCCTAGACAGTCAACATGTCCTGTTTTCAGGTTCAAGATCACCCTCATTTTCACAACACGTGATGTTTGCACATGAAGGTGTATTTCTGATGTTAACATGTGTAAAGAAACTTTACCACTGGCAACTTGAATCCACTTGAAAATATCAAATCACTGAATAACTCGATGACACTGTTATATTGTGATGCTTTATACATAAACTCACCACACTGGCCTTTGTCTTGTTGCACACACACTAAAACGGGTTGCTTTTACATGTCGACTTTAAAATGCTCTGTTGTGTTTCCCCATCACGCACAGATGTGCATCTGTTAAGGTCATCACATGTGCTGGAGAGTGTTTGTGCTGCTGTGTAGGAGAATGTGTGTGTGTGTGTGTGTGTGTGTGTGTGTGTGTGTGTGTGTGTGTGTGTGTGTGTGTGTGTGTGTGTGTGTGTGTGTGTGTGTGTGAAGGATCTGTGTGTGTAACGGCAGCACAGAACGAGTCTCTGAGGGAGGTGGACGAGCGCCGCTTCACTGTCTCGCTGCGTTAACATTGTAATTGGATTTCACTTCAGCTGCCACTAAAAGCTTGCCCTGTGTGTGTGTGTGTGTGTGTGTGTGTGCGCAGCCCTTCTCTGTAAATCCACCCATTCAAATCATTTCAAAAGGCAACCGAACAGAAGTAAAAGCTTTAGCACGTCTTCAGCGTTTACTGTTTTCAGATCAGTCTGGTCTTCATGCAACTTTTGACTTTTGTCATAACTTTGACTTCATTTTGACATTTCAAGTCATAATTTTGACCTTTTTTATCTTATAACTATGCCTTTTAAAGTCATCATTTTGATTTAAGTATAAAAATTGATTAAAATTATGATATACTAAAATGAAATTTATCTAATTTTTAGAAAAAAAAGTCAAAATGGTCATAATTCTGACATTTTGCCATATTTATGACTAATATTATGATTTTTACGTCATAATTATGATTTAGTATATCATAATTTCAACTTTTCATCTCATAATCGACTTTTAAAGTCTTAAATTTAACTGTTACAATTTTGACTTTTGTCCATTTCGACACTGTAAATTACTTTACTTACAAAACTTCTGAAGTCATAATATCCATATAGTATGTGATCATTTTGACTTAACTAATAATGTTGACTTTTAGTCAATTTAAACTTTTTCTCTTATATTTATGACTTTTAAATCATAATTGTGAATTTGTGACTTAATTTTGATTTAGTCTCATCATTTTGATTACATTTCAACATCATTTTAAAGTGTCTTATTTTGACTTTTGTCATAACTTAGACTTAATCATTTCAAGTCATAATTTTATCTTATAACTCTGCCTTTTAAAGTCATAATTTTGACTTTAGCATAATAATTGATTGAAATGAAAGTATGAGATTAAAAAGTCAAAATGGTGTCATCATTTCAAAAGGCAACCGAACAGAAGTAAAAGCTTCAGCACGTCTTCGGCGTTTGCTGTTTCCAGATCAGTCTGGTCTTCATGCAGCGAATGAAAAGTGTCTCCACAAGTCTAATAAACCCGACCGTGTGATGTTGTGTTCATCAGGGGGTGTGTGTGTTGAGGTTTGGAGTCGACTCGTGTGATGTTGTGTTCATCAGGTGTGTGTGTGTTGAGGTTTGGAGTCGACTCGTGTGATGTTGTGTTCATCAGGAGGTGTGTGTTGAGGTTTGGAGTCGACTCGTGTGATGTTGTGTTCATCAGGAGGTGTGTGTTGAGGTTTGGAGTCGACTCGTGTGATGTTGTGTTCATCAGGGGGTGTGTGTTGAGGTTTGGAGTCGACTCGAGGGCGAGTGATGGTGATTTATTCAGGGGCTCGGCTCAATAACTCAAGCTGAACATCTTTATTCTCCAGGATACTTTATGAAGTAATGAATGACGGCATTAAAGATCTCCCAGAACAAAACCACACAGACAAACAACTCAATCGGGTTTGAGCAAATGGAGTAAATCGTTCCACTGAGTGAAAGAATGAGCCAATTACTGATCTCGTTATTGCGCGCGTCATTAATCATCCGCGCAACCTCCGCGCAACCTCGCGTGTGATTCAGATGTGCTGTTGATTTATTCAGTGACTTGATGTAATGAACATCTCCGGGTTTCAGACCAACAAGAATCGTGCCAAATTATCAGATAAAAAGTCAAAATTATGACTTTGAAAGTTGAACATTATGAATTACCAAATGACAAAAAAATGGAAATTATAACAAAGTCAAAATGATGACACTAAATTGCAATTATGACTGTAAAAGTCACAATTATGACATAATGAAATATGATACACTAAAAGGAAATTATGAGAGTAAAAAGTCAAAATGACATCATAATTATGACACAATTACTGTAATCACAAAACTTTTTGATAAAACAATTTAGACTTTTAAGTCATAATTTTGACTTTTTACCTCACAATTATGACATGATTGAAATGAAATTATGAGATTAAAAAGACAAAATAACATAATTTCGACATTTTGTCATATTTATGCAGGGCCGGCCCGTGGCATAGGCGGAATAGGCAAACGCTAGGGGCGCCACTCATCTATAGGGGTGCCAAAATGTATTACTGATACTATTTTATTCATATTAATTTGAAATATTACCAAATAAAGCGATTATTACCAAATAAAATATTACCAATTAAAAAAAAACTTAACCAAGTGCCCGCATCTTCCCGGTCCGCCTCATCAATCTCCCCCGCCGAGCTTGAAGTGCGTCAGAAATATAACGCGTGATCAGTTTAACGTTGGGAATTTGTTGTGTCGCACCGCCTCTCTAATACGCATCTGATATAGACAGGATTGCTTTCATTTTTTAGGGTGCTTGGCCGCTCGCTCCAGGTGTAGACACGGGGAAAGTTGCCTGATCATTTATGACGGATGGCCGAATTGTAGTGTCATAAAAAACAGAAGCTCTGATGCAGGCAAGATAAGGAAACACTGCACAAATGCTCTTCTTATTTAGTATTTTTGTCTTGTTTCTAGTCTAAATATCTAAAAATTCTTAAACCAAGATGCATTTACTAGATAAGTCAAATTATATTTTGTCTTAAAACAAGCTCAATGATCTGCCAATGGGGTGAGAAAAATAATCTTGTTTCTGATGTTTCTGAAATCTTGTTTCTTGTTTCTGTCCCAAACTGAAATAAGATAATTTTCTCACCCCATTTGGCAGATAATTGTGCTAGTTTTAAGCTAAAACTCACTTCATTTTGATTTTTTCCCCCCAGAAAACAAGGAAAAATATAAATGTAATTGTACTAGTAAATACATCTTGATTTAAGAATTTTTTGATATTTGGACTGGAAAGAAAAAAAATACTAAATAAGAAGAGCATTTTTTGCAGTGTAAAGACAGAGCTAATGAATGAACAGTTTATCTAAATGCATAGTAGTAAAATACTAATGTTCGCTAATTAATTCCAGTTTTATAGATGCAAGCAGCCGTTCTGGTTCTCCAGAGGCCACAGACAGTGTGGTTTTATAAAAATAAAAAAAATCATGTAATATCACTTTTTTAATAGCCTAATGTTTTTACTCTACAGTTGTGCAGTTTTAAGGGGACATATGGACATTTGAAAATGTATTTGCCGAAATTAGTAATGATATTTATATACAGGTTTATTTAAAATAGCAACATTTTATGTAAATTTCACATTAAATATCTAAATTTCTCAGCAGTGAAAACATGAATGTGCATATTAGTGGAAGTTTGCTGCATCTACTGGAAAACAAACACTTTTGCTAGTTCTCAATAGTTTGTGCATGAATGCAGATGCACTCTTGTTATTTGTGTTTGGGCTGTAATGTGGTGTAGGTGCTATTTTTGTATAGTTTAACTATCATCAGCCTTTAAATGTTTTTTAATAATAATAATATCATGAACATAATGATGGGGTAGAATGGACTGGACATCATATAAAACAGTAAAAATGAAAAAACATCAATGCATTAAAAAAATAAAACAGTACCAGTGTTTCCGCAACTTAGACTGAAAACATGTAGAGCTAAACCTTCATACAAGGGCACCAAGTCAAATCTTGCCTAGGGCAGCAAACTGGTCAGGGCCGGCCCTGTATTTATGACTAATTATTATGATTTCTTTTGTCATAATTATGACTTATTATATCATAATTTCAACTTTTTATGTCAGAATTGACTTTTAAAGTCTTCGATTTCATTTTGACAAGTCAATTTAGATTATGACTGGTCATCATTTCGACATAGTATGTCATAGTTTCGACTTTTTGTCAATTTCAATTGAATAATTTTGACTTTTTAAGTCATAAGTGTCAATTTCGACTTTTGTCATAATTTCAAGACAAAATTTCAATTTCGATTTTAAAATTTTTAAACGTTTTAATAAAATTTAAATTAACATTAATTTTGACATGTGACGAACTATTATGGCTTTTAATGTCATAATTATGACTTAGTATATGATCATTTCAACTTTTCATCTCAATTTCAATTTAATAATTTTGACTTTTTAAGTCATAATTATGACAGTGAACTTCGACTTTTGTCAATTTCGACACTGTAAATTACTTTAATTACAAAACTTTTAAAGTCAAAATTTCACTATAGTATGTGATACTTTTGACTTAAATAATAATTTTGACTTCTTGTCAATTTCGACTTTTTACCTCACAATTATGACTTTTAAAGTAAATTTCGACTTTTGTCAATTTAAACTTTTTCTCTTGTATTTACGACTTTTAAAGTCAAAATTGTGAATTTGTGACTTAATAATGTTGACTTTAAGTACATTTTGATTTTGTCTAATAATTGTGACTCAATTTCAACTTAATAATTTGGACTTTTTATCATAATTTTGAATTAATTTGGAATTTTTGTCATAATTTTGACTTAATCATTTTGACTGACTTGGTATGTCATAATATTGACTTTTGACATCACTTTGAATTAATTTGGACTTTTTGTCATAATTTGGACTATATAATTTTGAATTTTTGTCACAATTTTTACTTAATAATTTTGAATTTTTGTCATAATTTAGAATTAATTTTGAATTTTTGTCATAATTTTGACTTAATCATTTTGAATTTTTGACATCACTTTGAATTAATTTAGACTTTTTGTCACAATTTTGACTTCATAATTTTGACTTTTTGTCACAATTTTGACTTAATAATTTTGAATTTTTGTCATAATTTTGAATTAATTCGGACTTTTTGTCATAATTTTGACTTCATAATTTTGACTTTCTGTCACAATTTTGACTTAATAATTTTGAATTTTTGTCATAATTTTGAATTAATTCGGACTTTTTGTCATAATTTTGACTTTAAAATATTGACTTCATAATTTTGACTTTTTGTCACAATTTTGAATTAATTTTGAATTTTTGTCATAATTTTGACTTAATCATTTTGACTGTTTGACTTGGTATGTCATAATATTGACTTTTGACATCACTTTGAATTAATTTGGACTTTTTGTCACAATTTTGACTTCATAATTTTGACTTTTTGTCACAATATTGACTTAATAATTTTGACTTTTTGTCACAATATTGACTTAATAAATTTGACTTTTTGTCACAATTTTGACTTAATAATTTTGAATTTTTGTCATAATTTTGAATTAATTTGGACTTTTTGTCATAATTTGGACTTCATAATTTGGACTTTTTGTCACAATTTTGACTTAATAATTTTGAATTTTTGTCATAATTTTGAATTAATTTGGACTTTTTGTCATAATTTGGACTTCATAATTTTGACTTTTTGTCACAATTTTGACTTAATAATTTTGAATTTTTGTCATAATTTTGAATTAATTTTGAATTTTTGTCACAATCATTTTGACTGTTTGACTTGGTATGTCATAATATTGACTTTTGACATAATTTTGAATTAATTTGGACTTTTTGTCACAATTTTGACTTCATAATTTGGACTTTTTGACTCAGTATGTGATCCTTTTGACTTTTCATCTGGTAGTTTGGAGTAATGCTGATTTACCGGAGCATGGTTTTCCGGCTGATGTGAGATGAGCTTCCACAGTTTCAGTCATGCGTGAAGCTGCGGTTGACCAGATGTCCTTCTGTGTGAGGCGTGTCTCTCCGTCCAGCAGTGAACACACTGAAGCTTCTCTCTCAGCTCTGACACAATAACAGCCTGTCCCTCTCCTGACTTCCCCATCCAGCTCTGCTTTTATTCAGACTTCAGGCGTCTTCCACCTGGGATAGAGCATCCCATCTCCCGCAGTCAGATCCGTTCTGCTCCTGAAGCTCAGCTGAAGCCCGGGTTAACGCTGATCCGGAATTATGGAATTATGGGAAACACAGTGGCCATCATTAGGGAAGACACCTGCAACGGTAGACACACACTTTCACAAAATAATGGCTTAAATGTCAAATTCAATTGCATATGAAATTTCCATCCATTGCATTCGTTTTAATAAACTAAGTAACTGATAGACTTAATGTGACGCATATTTGTCAGACATACAGAAAAGAAAAACAGAATATTTCTGCACTAGAAAAAAACTTTGCGTCATTTTATTTAAATCATATTTTCAAAGTGCATTCATTTGGCAAAATATGGCTAGCTGTGAACAAGCAATATTCAATTATATGATAAATAAACCTGTTATTGTGCAGTTAAAACACTTTCAGGTCATCAGCCACTATTATGGAAATTATGACTTTAAAAGTTGAAATTATGACTGAAGTTGCAATTATGACTGTAAAAGTTATACTTCTGACAAAAAGTTGAAATTATGATATACTAAAATTAAATTGACAGTCAAAATTATGACACAAAATCGAAATTATGAGATTAAAAAATCAAAATAGTAGTCATAATTATGACACAATGTCGAAATTATGACAAGTATTATGACTTTTAAAGTTTTGACTTAGTATGTCATAATATTGACTTTTAACCAAATTTTTAAAAAATTAATTTAGACTTTTTGTCATAATTTTGACTTAAAAATGTTGACTTAGTATTTCATAATTTCAAATTTTGTCATAATTTTTTATTAATTTTGACTTTTTGTCATAATTTGATTTAATAATTTTGAC
>CM042244.1:58587945-58595445 GCA_023566225.1 Romanogobio albipinnatus
AAGTAATGTGCATTATGTAATCAGATTACTTTTCTAATGTTACAAGTAAAGTAACTCATTACAAGTAATGTGCATTATGTAATCAGATTACTTTCCTAATGTAACGAGTTAAGTAACTCATTACAAGTAACGTGCATTATGTAATCAGATTACTTTTCTAATGTAACAAGTTAAGTAACTCATTACAAGTAACGTGCATTATGTAATCAGATTACTTTTCTAATGTTACAAGTAAAGTAACTCATTACAAGTAATGTGCATTATGTAATCAGATTACTTTCCTAATGTAACGAGTTAAGTAACGCATTACAAGTAACGTGCATTATGTAATCAGATTACTTTTCTAATGTAACGAGTTAAGTAACGCATTACAAGTAACGTGCATTATGTAATCAGATTACTTTTCTAATGTAACGAGTACAGTAACCTATTACAAGTAACGTGCATTATGTAATCAGATTACTTTTCTAATGTAACGGGTAAAGTAACTCATTACAAGTAACATGGATTATGTAATCAGATTACTTTTCTAATGTAACGAGTAAAGTAACGCATTACAAGTAATATGGATTATGTAATCAGATTACTTTTCTAATGTAACGGGTAAAGTAACTCATTACAAGTAACATGCATTATGTAATCAGATTACTTTTCTAATGTAACGGGTAAAGTAACTCATTACAAGTAACATGGATTATGTAATCAGATTACTTTTCTAATGTAACAAGTAAAGTAACTCATTACAAGTAACGTGCATTATGTAATCAGATTACTTTTCTGATGTTACGAGTAAAGTAACTCATTACAAGTAACATGCATTATGTAATCAGATTACTTTTCTAATGTAACGAGTAAAGTAACTCATTACAAGTAACGTGCATTATGTAATCAGATTACTTTTCTAATGTAACAAGTAAAGTAACTCATTACAAGTAATGTGCATTATGTAATCAGATTACTTTTCTGATGTTACGAGTAAAGTAACTCATTACAAGTAACATGCATTATGTAATCAGATTATTTTTCTAATGTAACAAGTAAAGTAACTCATTACAAGTAACATGCATTATGTAATCAGATTACTTTTCTAATGTAACAAGTAAAGTAACTCATTACAAGTAACGTGCATTATGTAATCAGATTACTTTTCTGATGTTACGAGTAAAGTAACTCATTACAAGTAACATGCATTATGTAATCAGATTACTTTTCTAATGACCTCTATGCATGAAAGGGTTAATAATGTTCTTAAAACGTTAGCAAAAAAAAAATTTTTATACATTGTTCATGGAACTGTTTTGATAAAACGTTTAGTTGCACGTCCATCTAACGCTTTTTAAATGTTACTAGTTTCAGAACGTCCGGACACTCAAAAGTAGCATTCCAATGTTTGACGAATGACACAATGGAATGTTTTCAAAACGTTTTACATTCTTTTGAGCGTTCAGAAATGATGTTTTCATGACTTAATTGTAATGTTCGTAAAACGTTCTTAGAACATATTTTTGTAACGCTGTGAATAACGGTGATTTATTCCTCAAATCTGTTCAAATATAATGATTGCATCACAAAGACAAACATTTGTTTTGTTTTCCTCTAGAATAGCATGCATTGATGAATCGCTCATAACAAGGCCAGGAACATGAATCGGGCCAGTGTTGTGCTGATTTCAGCAGTCGCACGAGGACATTACATGGCTCAATGACACCACATCTGCTCAAATGTCCCATTTGGCTTTACTGCCGCCCCACTAAGCATGCTCTTCCTTTATCTATCGGTTCTCAGAGGCCAATATCTGTGCTTTCTCCATATCCATTCCCCATCTAAACCACCAGACAAAGACGGATCCTGCGCTGTGTACGGTGCATTATTATAGATTGTATTAGCAAAAGCCCAAAACAGATTCACAGCAGGTCTTTGTGAAATTCTTGCATTATGCGAGCAGATTATTCTCATCGCTCATCTCATGCATATTAATGATGTATATAGGCTTGCGAGATGGAGTCTCCGTGGAGTCCTTCGTTATATAATTAACCATAATTATATGTTTAAATTTCCCATTGCTCTGCCTGCGTCTTTAAGAGAAGAACACTTACTGTCACATGGCCTATTAATAATCTGCATGCATCTCATGAAACCTGGCGAGAACATTTAGTGTGTCATATTTCAAACTCAAATGCATATTAGCATAAAAGAAAATGAAGCCTATTTTAGGATGATTACATTTTTTTGCATTATTTTCATGTCAATCAAACACATTTAACCCCGAATTCATATTATTGTAATGCAAAACAATCATATCGTGGCATCACACACATATTTTCCAGGTTTAATAATAGAGTATTTGTTGAACTTTAATTTAAACTGATTTTAATAAAGTTTAATAATAATGAGAATCTATAATTATGGGGGCAAAACCACAATAATAAAATCCGGACACATGATATTAATGATAATTTTACATGTTTAATAGTCACAACAATTCCCAAAAATTAAACACATTTAATCCCAAATTTGTGTTTGTGTGCAAATCAATAAAGTCTACTATATAAATTGGAATATATTTATAGATGATGCTACTATTTGTTATCTTTAATTTAAACTGATTTTAATAAACTAAGTTTAATTCAATATAATTTTGATGCATTATATTAATGATAATTTGAATTATAATATAATATAACATAACATAATATAAAATACAGTAATATAACAATATAATATAATATAATATAATTAATATAATATAATATAATATAATTAAATATAATATAATATAATATAATATAATATAATTAAATATAATATAATATAATTAATATAATATAATATAATATAATATAATATAATATAATATAATATAATTAATATAATATAATATAATATAATATAATATAATATAATATAATATACTATAATATAATATAATATAATATATAATATAATTAATATAATATAATATAATATAATATAATTAATATAATATAATATAATATAATATAATATAATATAATATAATATAATATAATATAATATAATTAATATAATATAATATAAAATAATATAATATAATATATAATATAATTAATATAATATAATATAATATAATATATAATATAATTTAATATAATATAATATAATATAATATAATATAATATAATATAATATAATATAATATAATATAATATAATATAATTTAATATAATTTAATATAATATAATATAATATAATATAATATAATTTAATATAATTTAATATAATATAATATAATATAATATAATATAATATATAATATAATTAATATAATATAATATAATATAATATAATATAATATATAATATAATATAATATAATTAATATAATATAATATAAAATACTATATTATAATATAAAATACTATAATAAATATAATATAATATAATATAATATAATATAATATAATATAATATAATATAATATAATATAATATAATATAATATAATATATAATATAATATAATTAATATAATATAATATAATATAATATAATATAATATAATATAATATAATATAATATAATAATATATAATATAATTAATATAATATAATATAATTAATATAATATAATATAAAATTCTATAATATAATATAAAATACTATAATATAATATAATATAATTAATCAGAATAGGTGTCCGTTTTATAATGTTTTTATAATAATTATATTTGTGTGGTGAATATGAGCTGCACATCTCCAGACTGACCGTGAGCGCAGGTGCTGGACTCATAAAGCCCCGCTCAGTCTCCAGCCACGGCTTTGATGGACTGATGATGACATATCCTTCCCACGGCCGGCCGTTCAGAATGACTGCTCTCTATCTCTGTCAGCGGCTCCCGCTCTGAGGGACAGAGGCATTATGGGAAATCACCTCCATGGAGACGGATGGGCCTGGAGTTCCTCAGCGGACGGCTGCGAGGGAGCGCCATCATTTCCAATGATGAACCTGCGACAAGAGATCCATAAAGAAGCCCAGATTACAGATGGCAGTGGACAGAAGCGATCGCGGATGAATATGCACAGAAAGTTTACAGGGCTAATGAATGATGAGATGATGAAAGTTCTTCAGTGTGACAGAATGAGTACGTTTGTAGCAAGCGGCTCTCGCTCGCTCGTTTACAGCTAATTGATATTCTCAGGCGTTTAATGAACATCATTCATCATAATAACACACTAGCAGAGAGTTTCACCATCTTCATCTGAAAGGTCACGCACTGCTGTGAAAGGTCACACGGCCTCTTATGTGTTTGTGAGAATCGCAGCAGCTGATTGGATGTGGCGGACGCTGAAGTGCAGATTAATCTGTGAGGCATTTATGAGGCATTTGTGTGTATTAGCCGTTCCCTATGGGAGAGACGCAGCTGCAGACGCTTTTATATTTCCGGGTTTTTGATTCAGCATATGGTCCGATCCAGATTACGGCTTGTTATGGCCAAAAGGAGACACACTGTAAAACAAATCTGTGAAATTTACAGTAAAAACGGCAGCTGTTGTGGACAGAACTTGAAAGCAACATTTTAGTTTTTACGGATTGAACAATGAAAAGCCATAGAAATGATATAATGTTAATATAACAACCTACTAAAGTGCTAAAATCTGTTTTGTACTAGAAAACATTAGATCACATGTAAATACTGATATATATATACTCATTTTTCTTTTAAAGAATTGCTACTTTTATTCATCAAGGACACATTAAATTGATCAAAAGTGACATTTATGATGTTACAAAAGATTCTATTTCAAATAAATTCTGTTCTTTTGAACCTTCGATTCATCAAATAATCAGCAGTGGGCGTTTACACTGAAGTCTCACAGCGGCCAATCACAGCAGTGGGCGTTTACACTGAAGTCTAACAGCAGCCAATCACAGCAGTGGGCGTTTACACTGAAGACTCACAGCGGCCAATCACAGCAGTGGGCGTTTACACTGAAGTCTCACAGTGCGCCAATCACAGCAGTGGGCGTTTACACTGAAGTCTAACAGCAGCCAATCACAGCAGTGGGCGTTTACACTGAAGTCTCACAGCTGTCAATCACAGCAGTGGGCGTTTACACTGAAGTCTAACAGCAGCCAATCACAGCAGTGGGCGTTTACACTGAAGTCTCACAGCTGTCAATCACAGCAGTGGGCGTTTACACTGAAGTCTCACAGCGGCCAATCACAGCAGTGGGCGTTTACACTGAAGTCTCACAGTGCGCCAATCACAGCAGTGGGCGTTTACACTGAAGTCTCACAGTGCGCCAATCACAGCAGTGGGCGTTTACACTGAAGTCTCACAGCGGCCAATCACAGCAGTGGGCGTTCACACTGAAGTCTCACAGTGCGCCAATCACAGCAGTGGGCGTTTACACTGAAGTCTCACAGCGGCCAATCACAGCAGTGGGCGTTTACACTGAAGACTCACAGCGGCCAATCACAGCAGTGGGCGTTTACACTGAAGTCTCACAGCGGCCAATCACAGCAGTGGGCGTTTACACTGAAGTCTAACAGCAGCCAATCACAGCAGTGGGCGTTCACGCTGAAGTCTCACAGTGCGCCAATCACAGCAGTGGGCGTTCACGCTGAAGTCTCACAGTGCGCCAATCACAGCAGTGGGCGTTTACACTGAAGTCTCACAGTGCGCCAATCACAGCAGTGGGCGTTTACACTGAAGACTCACAGCGGCCAATCACAGCAGTGGGCGTTTACACTGAAGACTCACAGCGGCCAATCACAGCAGTGGGCGTTTACACTGAATCTCACAGCAGCCAATCACAGCAGTGGGCGTTCACGCTGAAGTCTCACAGTGCGCCAATCACAGCAGTGGGCGTTCACGCTGAAGTCTCACAGTGCGCCAATCACAGCAGTGGGCGTTTACACTGAAGTCTCACAGCGGCCAATCACAGCAGTGGGCGTTCACGCTGAAGTCTCACAGTGCGCCAATCACAGCAGTGGGCGTTTACACTGAATCTCACAGCGGCCAATCACAGCAGTGGGCGTTTACACTGAAGTCTCACAGCGGCCAATCACAATAGTGGGCGTTTACACTGAAGTCTCACAGCGGTCAATCACAGCAGTGGGCGTTCACACTGAAGTCTCACAGCGGCCAATCACAGCAGTGGGCGTTTACACTGAAGTCTCACAGCACGCCAATCACAGCAGTGGGCGTTTACACTGAAGTCTCACAGCGCCAATCACAGCAGTGGGCGTTTACACTGAAGTCTCACAGTGCGCCAATCACAGCAGTGAGCGTTTACACTGAAGACTCACAGCGGCCAATCACAGCAGTGGGCGTTCACACTGAAGACTCACAGCGGCCAATCACAGCAGTGGGCGTTCACACTGAAGACTCACAGCAGCCAATCACAGCAGTGGGCGTTTACACTGAAGACTCACAGTGACCAATCACAGCAGTGGGCGTTTACACTGAAGACTCACAGTGACCAATCACAGCAGTGGGCGTTCACACTGAAGACTCACAGCAGCCAATCACAGAAGTGGGCGTTTACACTGAATCTCACAGAAGACACGCCCCCTCAAACGGATCGTTCAAATCAGAGGCTAAAATCAGGCTAGGAAAACTTTTATTTCTAAATTATGACAACTTTTGATGCAAAAATCATACTAACATTATAAGTGCACCCCAGGAAACATTATAAAACAATGCAGTTCTTTAAATTTATGCATCTGGCAAACACTTTCATCCAAAGTGACTTGTGCTGCATTCAAAGTGACCCTGATCAGAACTGAAAATGTCAAATTTAGTGTGTTTCTGTTCACATTATCAACCAAAAACAGATCAGTCACAGAGGGTTTAACTAATAAATCAGATTACAGAAGTCAAATGTTCATAACTTGATGGGAACGTACTTAGAACATATGTTTGTTAGTAGGGGAATACCCTGAAATTTTAACATTATAATTATAATAATATAAAGTATTCCTTCCTATTGATCTATCCCAAAGTTCCATCTGTAATGCTAGCATAAGGCACAATCCATTTCCCTGTTTCATTTCTATCTATTCTATGACTCTATTCCTGCCCTTCACTGAACGACACAGATATAGAGAAGAATGGGACTGAAATGGAGGAGATTAATCCTTCTTTTCCCCCTCCATCATCTTCCAGCCCTCCATTTATCCCTTCATCCACTGCGAGCAGGTGAAAGTCGTGCCAAGGACAGGCGGCCGCTCAGCGGAGGTGAGAGATCGGAGGACGGCACCGCTGAGATCGAGACCGTAATAACCGCTTGATCCCGTCGCTCGGAGAAAAACAAACAGCTGAATGATAGATGGATGAAACGGTTGGATGGATAAAAAGGTTGATGTTGAATTACCCTGCTCTTTTCTCTGAGGGATAGTGTCAGTGGGACCATGTGCTCTTCTGTAGAGACAGTGAAGACATGATGTGCATTTGCTCTAGAACAGACTGAAACCATCACTCAGTTCATTTGGGAACTGAAAAACTGTTTACAAAAAGAA
>CM042244.1:58597945-58602945 GCA_023566225.1 Romanogobio albipinnatus
ATTTCTGCTGCTTTTGAAGCTGCGTCAGAGGAAAATGGGGTCGTTTTCAGAGATAACGGGTTCTTTGATAACAGCCCCACATTCCTCAAAACCCCCTCGACTGTGTTTCAATCAGGTCCTGAGTACAGAACCAGTTCCTGGCCATCCGTTCATTCATTTGTTAAGTAGACGTGTAATTTGCAGGACAATGTGCAATCGGTGGGTCATTATCACACAATAAAAGCCTTCAGGATGAAGCAAGAGCTCTGCTTTACATTCAGAATAATGAATGATTTACTGTACATGGACAAATGGAGGACGTCGTAAAGAAGGCGGAGCCTCAGGCCCCACACCTACCTTTTGCATCATCACCACCAGCCAATGGGAGTTAGACGGCGTTTACCAGCCGGACTTTTCTTTGGCAAGCTGGAAAAACAAACTCCAAACAAACTTTGTGTATATATAGTATAGTTAAAACCCAAAAATCATATAGTGAATCAGCTGTAGATGCAATAATAGAAAAAACTAACCCTTACACAGATGATCATGTAAATACAGGCATAACATTATGACCGGTGAGTAACACTGATGATCTGTTAGTGGGTGGGATATATTAGGCAGCAAGTGAACATTTCATCCTCAGAGTTGATGTGTTAGAAGCAGGAAAAATGGGCAAGGGTCAGGATTTGAGCGAGTTTGACAAGGGCCAGATTGTGACGGGTCAGAGCATCTCCAAAACTGCAGCTCTTGTGGGGTGTTCCCGGTCTGCAGTGGTCAGTCTCTATCAAAAGTGAAGGACCAGTGGAGAACCGGCCACAGGGTCATGGGCGGCCGAGGCTCATTGATGCACGTGGGGAGCGAAGGCTGGCTACTTACTTTGTCACGTCCCACCTCCCTAAGCGTTGTTGAGACCATGTCCAGCCTTTGGAAACGGTGTTCCCTGTGGCTGTGGCTCTTTCAGCAGATAATGCTTCAGGAATGCTTTGAGGAGCACAACAGCGAGTTTGAGTCCAAATCCCCCAGATCTCAATCCAATCGAGCATCTGTGGGATGTGCTGAACAGACAAGTCCGATCCATGGAGTCCCCACCTCGCAACTTACCGGGACTTAAAGGATCTGCTGCTAACATCTTGGGGCCCGATACCACAGCACACCTTCAGGGGTCTAGTGGAGTCCATGCCTCGACGGGTCAGGGCTGAGTATGGGGGGTTGATAGCCATAATATATGTATATATTTATTCATTTGATTTCATTTATTCATAAAGCCCTATAAATATATGAATAAATGAATATACTGTATATATTTTCTCCTGAGCTGATGGAATTCCTCTCGACAGTCTCATGTGTTTCAGCACACGTCTGTTGTAGGCGTGTCGAAGTGGAAGTGATTTTCACCTTCACACAAAAATCAATGCAAATGGACTGAACACAATCCGAATGCGACGGTACACAAGGAATCTCCCGTGAGGAGCGTTTGCGTTTGTCCTACATATAAACAAACCAGAACACACGCAGTCCCGCATTAACACTCGACACTAGCAGAGCGAGATTCTCTCTGACAGACAGTCGGCCGAACAAACCTCACATCACGTCTGACTAAAGGATGTCAGAGAAAAGCCCTGAGGACGCGGATTGAGTCATAAAGGCCAGAAATAGCAGCGTACAGACACTGAGAAACACCATCCTAAACGACAACCAATCTGCACTGCGCTCCAGAATCTCCAGTAAGCGGCCGTCAATCCAGATTAAGACCTCTGAATGTTCCAGCAATGTAAATCAGCACGTAAAAACACGTCTCACACACACACACACACGCGTTCATCGGTGGCTCTTAAAGCAGATCCGGCGCTCTCTGTGTGCCTGCGAGAGGGAGATAAAGAAGTGTGTGATTGGCTATTTGTCAGAGCGTGTGTGTTTATTATTGCCAATTGGCGATTAATCACGGCGGGCGACGGATCTGAGCCTGGCAGGAACGAGGAGGAGAGGACAGAGAGGAGGAACACATTATTACTGAGAGACACAGACAGAAGCGCAGGAGGAGAAGCAGACAGACAGGAGACAGAGAGACAGGCTTCTCTGTGGGGGTTTTTTTCCCGACATGTAGGTCATTTTCATTTTTAAAGGGGACCTATTATGTCCCATTTTACAAGATGTAAGTCTCAGGCGTCCCCAGAATGTGTGTGTGAAGTTTCATCTCAAAAAGATCCTTTATTACGACAATTTTTGAGTGGAAGGAAACCTGCTCTTTTTGTGCATGCGTCTTTAAATGCAAATGAGCTGCTGCTCCCCGCCCCTTTTTCCAGAAGAAGGGGCGGAGCAATGTTAATTTTGTTGACGAATAATTTTCATCAACGAACTTTTTTCACTGACGAAAACGAGACGATAACTAAATAAAAATGTGTTGGATGACAAAAACTGATGAAAATCATCTGTCATTTTCGTCAACAAATAAAAACGAGACGATAATGTTAGTGAGGGACGATTAGGGAAGAGATCGGGTCAGAACTGATGTCCTGTGTCACAGATGCGCACATTTGATCTGAACTGATCTAACCGCTGGAGAACACACGGCCTACAGGCTCATCCCCAATCCAGCTCCAGAGCGGCTCAATCAATCAATAACACACATTTATGCCACGCAAGTGTTTATGAACTAATGCTGATGAATAATCACAATGTTTACTTGACCATGTTTATATAGTAATGTGTTTTAGACGGTTGTAACAATGCATATTTTATCTCCTCATCTGAACTTGAATGAGCTCCTGCAACTGCAATAGTAAGGCGAGATTTCAAAATAAGAGTCCTGGTGGATTTCGAGCTTGTTTGTAATTAAAAGTCACGCATTATATATTCGTTTTTGCTTACACAATAAACTGTATTTCATTTAATTCCCATTTAATTCATAGTCAGGAGGAAAGACCAGTATTTGACACATTTTCAATAAAGTATCAGGGTTATATTAGTTCACTAAAACCATAAAATCTTCGTTACTTGACATCAAATAAATGTTAACTGAAATTAAAAAAATTAATAAACTTATTTGAAGCTTTAGCTTAACATGATATACTGACTAAAACAGAAATACAAAGTTATAAAAACTATATAGATGTTTTTAAAAACAAACAAAAAAGTGAATTGAGCTCTTTCGTGTATTTTTAATGTCAAAAACAAAATGATGTCAAAATGTCAGTTCAAGTGACAGTCGGTTATGAAATGCTTAAATGCTTAATGTATTACAATTTAACTAAACTCATTAGATTTTAGTCGACAAAAACTAGACTAAAACTAAAAACAATTCAGGTGACTAAAATATGACTAAAACTAAATGGCATTTTAGTCAAAAGACTATGACTAAAACTAAATCAAAATATGCTGTCAAAATTAACACTGATGTTATCAAAGAATAGTACGTCAAAAATGTGTAGTGCGCCATACTATCCCCTTGCCAGACCGATAAACAAACACAGACCGGAAGTTAACTTCGGGCCAGGCGCGTAACCGTGGCAACGTGCGTTCGTCCAATGAAACCGTCTAAACATTCGGTTAGTTTTGGTTTGGTTTCACATTGCCATCGTGCGAGCGCACTAAGAGCTTTACATGACACACTTGCGTCCTGTCATCATCATGTGGGCGGCATCTGGACATTGATTAGCTTGTAAACGGACGTGCGTCTGACGTCAGCGTCTTTGACGAGAATGAATGAAGATTTCAGAATCAAGGTTTAGCACTACATTATCAGTCTAAGTTGTGGAAACACTGGTACTGTTTTATTTTTGTAATGCATTGATGTTTTTATTTTATTTTATTGTTGTTGTTTTATATGATGTCCAGTCCATTCTACCCCGTCATTATGTTCATGATATTATTATTATTATTTATTTTTTTTAAAGGCTGATGATAGTTCATCTATACAAAAATAGCACCTACACCACTTTACAGCCTAAACACAAATAACAAGAGTAATAGCATTCATGCACAAAGTATTCATTGAGAACTAGCAAAAGTGTTTGTTTTCCAGTAGATGCCAGCAATCTTCCACTAAACTATTAGGGGCATGGGAGAAAAGGTCGATGCATCGCAATTTGTTATCCAACGATTCAGAATTGATTCTGTGTTCAATTCAAACGGCCACTTCACCGCTGTGTGTGTGTGTGTGTGTGTGTGCGCGGTCACTGGCCAAACAGAAAAATCCGTTGATAGGCGAACGTTCCTATGCTGGTGAATTGCCTTCGTTTAAGATAAAATGGACAAACTACAACCTGCTCAGGGGCGTCTCACCCGTGGGGACACTTTTCCCGGTGAGAAGGTTCAACACCCGCACGTTTTCTGCAGTTTTTCCGCAGTTTTGTTCAAAAGCCTCACAGCGGTCGCTCCTCCGTTTCTCTGGCCACGCTGCGGATGCCTCTCCATTTCAAAAATGTATTTTGCCTATTAAATGCAAAGTTTTTAATTTCAAAAGCATTTCTAAATTAAGTTCATATTTCCAAAAAACTAAATTCTGAGCCAAAATAACGAAGTGGTGCTCAAGTAGGCTATACAGCGCTTTCCTTACCATTAATGCTTAATAACACTCCTGTGTTTCCGATGCGGTGGCCGGGACATAAACCTACCAACATCCGTGGCATAATTAATATTGCTGAACTACTGCACAATGTTTCAAACGAATGGAAAATCCTGAACAAAGACTTCGTTTTGGTGAGTGATTCGCTAAATGTCTCTCATGACTGTTGCAGGTTCTCATGGGAGATGTTATGCGCACACACTGAGTTTGGCTTCTCAGCGAGCGCTAAAGTTGTTTTTCTTCTGCATTAGCCTACGTTTTAAAGATTTGTTTGTGCCTCTAACCAAAGTAAACTTTTTTTTTGCTTTTAAATACATTTTTTGTAAAAATGTTCTAAAGAAACTAAACAGTTCTCAATTTACAACTAAGTGTGACAATTTATCATTCTTAATGATTGTTCTTTGCAATTGTATGGCTTATCATGTTTCATTCAGAGCTTGTTGATCTTGAATATAAC
>CM042244.1:58607945-58610445 GCA_023566225.1 Romanogobio albipinnatus
TGCACCGTATATAGTCCAGTATATAGTGCACAGTATATAGTCCAGTATATAGTGCACAGTATATAGTGCAGCATATATAGTCCAGTATATAGTCCAGTATATAGTGCACCATATATAGTGCACCGTATATAGTCCAGTATATAGTGCACAGTATATAGTCCAGCATATATAGTCCAGTATATAGTGCACAGTATATAGTCCAGTATATAGTGCACAGTATATAGTTCAGTATATAGTGTACAGTATATAGTCCAGCATATATAGTCCAGTATATAGTGCACAGCATACAGTCCAGTATATAGTTCACCATATATAGTCCAGTATATAGTCCAGTATATAGTGCACCATATATAGTCCAGTATATAGTGCACAGTATATAGTCCAGTATATAGTGCACCGTATATAGTCCAGTATATAGTGCACAGTATATAGTCCAGTATATAGTGCACAGTATATAGTCCAGTATATAGTGCACCGTATATAGTCCAATATATAGTGCACATTATATAGTCCAGTATATAGTGCACCGTATATAGTCCAGTATATAGTGCACCGTATATAGTCCAGTATATAGTGCACAGTATATAGTCCAGTATATAGTGCACAGTATATAGTGCAGCATATATAGTCCAGTATATAGTGCACCGTATATAGTGCACAGTATATAGTGCAGCATATATAGTCCAGTATATAGTGCACAGTATATAGTCCAGTATATAGTGCACAGTATATAGTGCAGCATATATAGTCCAGTATATAGTGCACCGTATATAGTGCACAGTATATAGTGCAGTATATAGTCCAGCATATAGTGCACAGTATATAGTCCAGCATATATAGTCCAGTATATAGTGCACACAGTATATAGTCCAGTATATAATGCACAGTATATAGTGCACAGTATATAGTGCACAGTATATAGTCCAGTATATAGTGCACAGTATATAGTTGAGTATATGGTGCACAGTATATAGTGCACCATATATAGTCCAGTATATAGTGCACAGTATATAGTTGAGTATATAGTGCACCATATATAGTCCAGTATATAGTGCACCATATATAGTCCAGTATATAGTGCACCATATATAGTCCAGTATATAGTCCACAGTGTTGAGTATGCTAGTCTCTCTCTCTTGGACACGTCCCTTGAGCCGGACGCCTCTGACTGCTGATAATTACCCCTCTCTGAAAGCAGCTTTTCAAATGCAGCCGCAGTGAAGCACTTGTGCAGGCTGTCATTTCAGAGCCGTGTTGATATGACAGTGTTTTCATGCAGCTCACAGAACAAGCCATTACCGTCTGTTTGAGCGCCGGCGTGTCGGCTGTGAATGTGCTCAAGGCCTCGGCATCCGTTAGTGTGAAACAACAGCGGCACTCGTCGGGTCGGGTCGGTTTATAAAGATTCACCTGAGGGTCATAGATGGATGTGGAGATGCTTTACAGTATGAGATCTGATGTAAAGGATTCACACAGACACTAGAGATTATGGCTCCGTCCCAAATGCTGCATATTCATGCTAATAACTTTGAATTGTTCCGTGGCTCGTTTAGATTTTTCCGAAAAAACTACTTTTGTGAACTCCTCCTTGACTGTTGTTCCAATTTTCATAAAAATGTCATCTTCAGACCATGCAGACAAAAAGTTAAGGAATTCAAGTTGATTCGTTAAACCTTTGATTCGTTTCGTGCAAACTAATTTGGCGAAGAACACGCAAAAAAATGAACGCAAGGCTATATCTCCGCAACGCTTTAGCTTATTGGGACGAAAATTGGTGCATGTCATCACAAACATGACTTGAGCCTTCCTGCATAGTTTCGGCACAGTGCCACCTAGTGGTCAGGAGATATTAAATTTTTTAATTTTTGAACGGTTTGGCCAACAATCACAAAACAGTGTCTTTAGATTCGGAGTTAAACGATACCCAACATTTCCATATCGGCCATTTTGGGCATCGACCACTTTACAGTACTTACAGTTTTTTACAGACGCTAGGACACGTTTCTCAATACTAAGGTCACTTTTGCAAAACTCTTCACACAGTTCTCCTAACCAACTTTCAGCTTGGCAAAGCAGTTCATTTCACATTCAAAATGCACTACAACTACCAAAACACTTTATTCAGTTCTCTAATCAACACATTCTTCCAGAACACTAGCAAAGGTTGACAGCCAACAAACACACTTTGTCACCCACAAAACAATGAGCTAAAAAACACACACAATATGTAGCATTATACAAAACAAGGACACATCTCTGTTTATAATTCACTGCAATATACGTTACTGGAATCAATCAGACATGATGCAAAAATTCGTCAATATTTTATGTCGTTTATTTTTTTAATTCCAAATGTTCTGTGTAATTTCAAAATAGCAGAATTTGTATACACACCATCCACCATCTACAATGAGAATCAGCTGTGGCTGGTCCAACTGTCCAATTGTTTTTATAGCATTTCATTTTAATATATTTATTTAAAATATATTTCATTAAAATA
>CM042244.1:58617945-58692945 GCA_023566225.1 Romanogobio albipinnatus
GAGTTTTTTTGTGCATACAATCTATGCACATCTGAATCTTTAAAACATCAAGAGTGCAAAACAGACAAAAAAACATACACACACACACACACAAAACCACAATTAGCTTTTGGAATGGCACACGTTCATTTGTGTGTGCGTGTGTTTTTGCGTGTATAAGTGTGTGTGTGTGTGTGAATTTGTCTGTTTTGCACTCTTGATGTTTTAGAGATTCACCCCTTCACTGTTGAGTCCTTTTTTCTGCATCCTGGCTGATTTGTAGATTGTATTTATATATATTGGCATATTTTTGCCAATTTCCCATTCATTTCCTATGGGGGTCATTTTTGACCCGAAGGTACTGAGTGTGACTTTTTTTTTTTTACGACCACTTAGACTTTTCAAATCCTGTCCCCAATGTTTTGGGTGTTCATATACCAAGTACCAATAAAGTCACCAAGTTTCGGACCATTCCGATGAAGCTTTAAAATTTTTTGAAAAAACGCAAGATCCACTATAGTGGTGAAAATGTGCTATTGCGTGATAAAAATGCTCCATGTGTCCACCCGATGGCACCGATCTCATTAAAAAAAATTGTTTTCATGAGGCTTGACTCTAAAATGAAATACAGCTTTAATAAAAAATAATAATATAAATAAATTTTTTATTATATTCAATGGGAAAAAAGGGTCATAATTATTGCATAAATATTAATTATAAATCATAAAATTATCTCAAAACACCAAAAAAGAAAAGAAAAAATATTATTGAACAAAAATATATTTCATTGATTTTACTCAAATCTTTTTTATCTTAATCCCGCCCTCCGGGTCATTTTTGACCCGAAGGTCCCGAGTGTGACCCATAAATGAAGAACCCCAGAGGGTTAACACAAGACCGAGCACAGACACCCACGGCCCTCGGACCTCCACGGATGCCCTGAGACAGAAGTCAGGAGCTGGGGAAAGCGCACATATCGACGGAGCAATTTGCTGGAGATTGTAGGCCAGTCTCGAGGGGGCGGTGCGTATTAATTACCATCTCTTCATCTGTGGCCCGTGTGAGGCACGTCCATGAATCAGAGCGCTGTCAGGACGGCTAATGCTCGTAATTGACTGGTTGATAAGAGTCCCGAGCTCTCGCGCTCGGCCTGCATCTGATGCAAAGCCACTCCGATACGCGGATGAACTTAATATGCACGCCAGCGACTCCGGAGAGAATTAGCCGGCCGACAAGGTCGAGGAGAGTAGCTCAGCCAGCCGAAATCCTCTCTCTCTCTCTCTCACACACACACACACACACACACACACATCAAAGGGCCCTTTGAAGGGACAAAGACATGTCAGCTGAACTGGGATTGCGACTTCAGAACTGATACGTGACAAACGCTCGACTCCGATGAGCTCCACATAAAGGGATTAGAGGCGCTTCATGTGATGATTAAGTCATTTCAAAGTCAAAGCAATTCAGAAGTTATTAGTGAAAATAAATATTCATGTCATTATTGAGAATTTAGCACTTTACGGTCATGCCACAGTGTTTAATCCCATATTTCAGTCTCGGGTTGCCATGATTTGTACGGGAAATGGGAATATCTGACTGTTTGGAAACTAATTTGCATGTATGCATGCAATGTATGCTGAAGTATAGAGTAAACATTGGGGCAAAAAAGTATTTAGTCAGCCACCGATTGGGCAAGTTCTCCCACTTAAAAAGACGAGAGAGGCCTGTCATTTTATGAGAGACAGAATGAGAAAAAAAATCCAGAAAATCCCATTGTCTGATTTTTAAAGACCAATTTACTGTTTGTAAACACACAGGATGCGCGCGCAGATAGGTTGCAGAAAACCAAGGGGAGACTGCGTTTACGTATTGAAAATGACATGGATACTAGGGGTGTAACACCGTGTCCTAACTACACGCGACGCGATACGATTCCAGCGACAAGCAACATGTCTGTCCACACCAGACGCGACTGCAAGATGCTACAAATCAATCAAAAACCACAGCCAATCAGAACAGCGTGTGGGCGGGCTCTCTGTGAAAGCGCACTGCTGTCCCGCACTCGCGTTGAAAAATGGGTACGAACATTATCAATCAAATAAATAAATAACATTAAAAATACACACCCAGTGACTGATACTGTATTTGTTATGACAATACAGTTGTTTGTTTGCAGTGAAGTCAGTTTAAACTCATAGGCGTCGATTTCGGGGGGGACGGGGGGGGGGACGCGTACCCACCAGATTTCATCCTGAGTCCTTTTGTACCCACCACTTTTTTTTTAAAACCTCGAGTTCAATTTTACGGTGAAGCATTGCTGCCACACGCATTATTTTTTCCACTCAATTGTGTCGTAATAACGAGATCTTATGTCGTTTTAACGACATCTTTTGTCTTAAAAACGTTTGAAAAGCAGTAAAACAGGCTCTTCCGCCGCCTGTATCAGTGGCAGTGCCCATAGCACGAAATTGTTGTAATGTATTGATGTAGCCTACAGTTCTTAACAGCCGTGGGTAGCAGTGCCATGGGCCGCTCATGATTAGCGTAATGACGGACCCGGTGCAGCCACAAATATCAGAACTATCTATAGGCCTACTGTAATTAAGACATTCAAGAAATATATTAAAAAGAAAGACGCTTTCAGCCTTACTCAAAGTAGAGCCCTACATTTCTGCCCGAGCCCGACGGGCCCCGACTTTTTTACGCCCCTAGGGCCGGGCTTCGGGACAATTTTCCAGTCATAGCCTACCTCAGACGCGGGCCGGGCTTCGGGCCTTTTTAGGCTATAGGACGGCGCTATGCAACACGCATCGCAGCAAATGAGTAAAGCAAGCCAACACGCACACTGCCACAAGTGAAACTGAAAATAAGCTAAGATGCTCAAAAACACAATCATCTTCATTAACACTAATGAGACTAAAGGCTCTTACCAGTGTTTAGGTCGCTCGTTCTCATAATGCGGTCTTTATTGGTTTTATATTTCCCCACAGAGCCACCGACCAGAGTCCAGTGATGGCTCTAGCCCCCGACCAGAGTCCAGTGATGGCTCTAGCCCCCGACCAGAGTCCAGTGATGGCTCCAGCCCCTGACCAGAGTCCAGTGATGGCTCTAGCCCCCGACCAGAGTCCAGTGATGGCTCCAGCCCCTGACCAGAGTCCAGTGATGGCTCTAGCCCCTGACCAGAGTCCAGTGATGGCTCCAGCCCCTGACCAGAGTCCAGTGATGGCTCTAGCCCCCGACCAGAGTCCAGTGATGGCTCCAGCCCCTGACCAGAGTCCAGTGATGGCTCTAGCCCCTGACCAGAGTCCAGTGATGGCTCCAGCCCCTGACCAGAGTCCAGTGATGGCTCTAGCCCCCGACCAGAGTCCAGTGATGGCTCCAGCCCCTGACCAGAGTCCAGTGATGGCTCTAGCCCCTGACCAGAGTCCAGTGATGGCTCTAGCCCCCGACCAGAGTCCAGTGATGGCTCCAGCCCCTGACCAGAGTCCAGTGATGGCTCCAGCCCCTGACCAGAGTCCAGTGATGGCTCCAGCCCCCGACCAGAGTCCAGTGATGGCTCCAGCCCCTGACCAGAGTCCAGTGATGGCTCCAGCCCCCGACCAGAGTCCAGTGATGGCTCCAGCCCCTGACCAGAGTCCAGTGATGGCTCCAGCCCCCGACCAGAGTCCAGTGATGGCTCCAGCCCCCGACCAGAGTCCAGTGATGGCTCCAGCCCCCGACCAGAGTCCAGTGATGGCTCCGGCCCCCGACCAGAGTCCAGTGATGGCCCCAGCCCCCGACCAGAGTCCAGTGATGGCTCCAGCCCCCGACCAGAGTCCAGTGATGGCTCCAGCCCTTGACCAGAGTCCAGTGATGGCTCCAGCCCCTGACCAGAGTCCAGTGATGGCTCCAGCCCCCGACCAGAGTCCAGTGATGGCTCCAGCCCCCGACCAGAGTCCAGTGATGGCTCCAGCCCTTGACCAGAGTCCAGTGATGGCTCCAGCCCCTGACCAGAGTCCAGTGATGGCTCCAGCCCCCGACCAGAGTCCAGTGATGGCTCCAGCCCCCGACCAGAGTCCAGTGATGGCTCCAGCCCCCGACCAGAGTCCAGTGATGGCTCCAGCCCCTGACCAGAGTCCAGTGATGGCTCTAGCCCCTGACCAGAGTCCAGTGATGGCTTCGGCCCCTGACCAGAGTCCTTGACCAACTCCCTCACCTGATCGTCTGCCATCCATCATCAGTCTTCTGCCCTCTGTGCTTTATCCACTCATCATCTACTGCTATACTTACCCGCTCTGAGTGTCATCAATAAACCTGGTTAAACACATCCCTTGTCTGTGCCCTTCTTATTGTCTGACACTATGCACATTATGTATATTTAATACGCGGATGACTAACTACACTTGTCAAACAGAGCTCACTGCCCCCATAATTCAATACACCGACCATCTATTTTGAGTGAGACTGAATTTGATCGGACTGCCCAAAAATACTTTCTGGCACAAAATTGGATTAAAAATCCGAAATCACCGTATTCCTGAGTTGACACTTGTTGAATTAAACATGCGACATAGTGAGCGAGTGACAATAATGTAGCATTGCATTTATGCATCTGTCAGACTTACATTTCAGGTTCCCTGAGAATCGCTCTCATGACTTCAGTGTTGCTATAGCGAATGCATACTAGTGCTTTCTTTTTCAACATATTATATAAGGTAGTGTATATACTGTACAGTATGCACTAAGCAGCATCACATTTGTAATATATACCTCACAAAGGGAGACGTGCAGAGATGCGGGTCTCACTGCTCAGCTCCAATATTCTCTGCTCTCTTAACTTCTGTTTGACCTAGAGCGAGAGATGAGCACAAAAATGATGTGCAAAACTAAACAACAGAGGCAGAAAGACGTGCATCAAAGAGAGGCTGTTCTCCAGACGCTGTGTGAAGAGGAAATAAGTGTTATCTGAACAGCTCTCAGGAAACGTGAAGGGTGTTCAGACGATATAGAAGCACAACACATGCCCTCGGAAATCAATTCAACCACATAGCAACACCCTAGCAACCACCCTAGGTACCCTAGCAACCACGTAGCAAGACCTTAGCAACCACTCAGAGTACCCTAGCAACCATCCGAGTACCCTAGTAACCACGTAGCAAGACCTTAGCAACCACTCAGAGTACCCTAGCAACCATCCGAGTACCCTAGTAACCACGTAGCAAGACCTTAGTTACCGCCCCGAGAACCCTAGCAACCACATAGCAAGACCCTAGCAACCACACAGAGTACCCTAGCAACCGCATAGCAACCATCCTAAGTACCTTAGCAACCGCATAGTAACCAACCTAGCAACCACATAGCAACCACCCTAGCAACCACCTGAGTACCCTAGCAACCGCATAGCAACCACTCTAGCAACCACCTGAGTACCCTAGCAACCGCATAGCAACACCCTAGCAACCACTCCAAGTACCTTAGAAACTGCATAGCAACACCCTAGCAACCACCCCAAGTGCCATAGCAACCACCCTAGCAACCAACGGAGTACCCTAGCAACCACATAACAAGACCTTAGCAACCACCTGAGTACCCTAACAATTGCATAGCAACCACCTGAGTACCCTAGCAACAGCATAGCAGCACCCTGGTGAGTCCCCAGAGTATCCATCTATCCATCTATCTATCTATCTATCTATCTATCTATCTATCTATCTATCTATCTATCTATCTATCTATCTATCTATCTATCTATCTATCTATCTATCATCTGACTATTTCTTTCTATCTATCATCTGACTATTTCTATCCATCTCATATCAACCACCCAGAACACTATAGCTACCACCCAAGTGCCCTAGCAACCACATAGCAATACCCTAGCAACCACCCTGAGTACCCTAGCAACCACGTAGCAAGACCTTAGCAACCACTCAGAGTACCCTAGCAACCACCGAGTACCCTAGTAACCACATAGCAATACCTTAGTTACCACCCCGAGTACCCTAGCAACCACATAGCAAGACCCTAGCAACCACACAGAGTACCCTAGCAACCGCATAGCAACCACCCTAAGTACCTTAGCAACTGCATAGCAACCAACCTAGCAACCACATAGCAACCACCTGAGTACCCTAGCAACCACACAGCAAGACCTTAGCAACCACCCCAAGTACCCTAGCAACCGCATAGCAACCACTCTAACATCCACCTGAGTGCCCTAGCAACCGCATAGCAACACCCTAGCAACCATGCCAAGTACCTTAGCAATCGCCTAGCAACCACCCCAAGTGCCATAGCAACCGCCCTAGCAACCACTTGAGTACCCTAGCAACCACATAACAAGACCTTAGCAACCACCCGAGTACCCTAGCAATTGCATAGCAACCACCTGAGTACCCTAACAACAGCATAGCAAAACCCTAGCGAGTCCCCTGAGTACCCATCTATCTATCTATCTATCTATCTATCTATCTATCTATCTATCTATCTATCTATCTATCTATCTATCTATCTATCTATCTATCTATCTATCTATCTATCTATCTATCTATCTATCTATCTATCTATCTATCTATCTATCTATCTATCTATCTATCTATCTATCTATCTATCTATCTATCTATCTACTAAAGGGTTAGTTCACCCAAAATTGAAAATAAAGTCAGTAATTACTCACCCTCATGTTGTTCCAACCATGTAAGACCTTCGTTCATCTTCGGAACATAATTTAGTATATTTTTGATGAAATCTGAGAGCTGTCTCACTCCTCCATAGGCTTTCAGAGGGACTGAAACTTGATGGCCCAGAATAGTAAGTAAAAACGTCATTTAAGGAGTCCAAATGACTACAGTGGCTCTGTATTAAGTCTATCATGCGACGAAAATACTTTTTGAGCGGAAAAACAACAAAAATAACGACTTTATCACACTATTTATCCCACTATAAACTCTCTGACGAGAGTTCGCGGGAGTGCCACGACGCATGCGCAAGTTCTCGCGCATGCGTCGTGGCACTCCCGCGAACTCTCGTCAGAGGCTCAAATTGAACAACAATAATAGTGTGATAAAGTCGTTATTTTTGTTGTTTTTCCGCTCAAAAAGTATTTTCGTCGCATGATAGACTTAATACAGAGCCACTGTAGTCATTTGGACTCCTTAAATGACGTTTTTACTTACTATTCTGGGCCATCAAGTTTCAGTCCCTCTGAAAGCCTATGGAGGAGTGAGACAGCTCTCAGATTTCATCAAAAATATACTAAATTATGTTCCGAAGATGAACGAAGGTCTTACATGGTTGGAACAACATGAGGGTGAGTAATTACTGACTTTATTTTCAATTTTGGGTGAACTAACCCTTTAACTAAAACTCAAACTATTTCAAAGTTTCTGGTCTAGCTTTTTCAAGCCAACTTAAAGTTTGTCTACACACTTTTTTATCTAGTTACAATTTTGTTATACTAGTAGGGACAAATTAAGCTCTACATGTATATGAGTGGAGTATGATCAGTCAAGCATCATTATATTTCTCACACTTAAAGCCAGAATGTGCAGTGAACATGTGCAAGTACACTACAGTGCACCATATGCAGTTTCTCAGCATGCACAGATTAATGTGCAGCAAAAAATATGAATTCTGCAGAACAAAGCACATCTAAAACACACACGTCCACATCCCAGTCATCACAACACTGAGTTTGGCACATAAGGTCATTGATCTGATCTGATAATGGGATGTCAGACGGGTAAATAACAGCATTACATTTGTTTTAGAGCACTGAATCCGGCGACATCATCTGTGCTCCAGTGATATCCTCAGCCGCTGAAGAGCCTGACAGTGGAATCTGTGATTTCAGGCAAATCCACTGATGGCCACATGACCAAACTCCCACCGGTCCAGATGCAATTTAAAATCTGCCAACCAAAGTCAAACAGTCAGGAGCCACTTCAAAATGTTTGAGTGTGATTTGCGCACTTCCTGCGTGTGCGCATCGGTAACACAGTCACGTCTCACACTCGAGCAGCGGCTGCTGAGAGTTTCTGCAGCACTGCTGTGAACTTTCAGACGCCGCGAGTGTGTTTCATCAGCCCTGCTGTACACACACCATCTCAGTACAGGACACTACCACCACACACACACACACACACACACAGAGGAAACCATCGTCAGCATGACAATACAACTGATGATGACGACATTAATATCTGGATGTGGAAGCTTGTTTCTGCCACTGACTTCTTTTCTCACAGTTTTGAATTTTTCTTGCAATTCTTTCTTTTTTTTCTCGCAAATCGCAAGACTTTTTCTTGAAAATGCAATATTATTTCTCACAATTCCTACTTTTTTCCTCGTAATTGCGATTTTTTTATCTATTTAATCACAATTTAGATTTTTTTTCGCAATCGCGATTTTATTTCTCATTTTCTAACATTTTTCTCACAATTACGATAATTTTTCACAATTCTGACTTTTTTCTTGCAATTGCGATAAAATTTTTTCACAATTCTGACTTTTTTCCTCACAATTAATAATAATAATAATAATAAATTATTTGTAACGCACTTTACATTAAACAAAATCTCAAAGTGCTACAGATAAAAAAAAAAGCAATTTTATTTCTCATTTTTTGACTTTCTCTCGCAATTACGACATTATTTTTGACTTTTTTCTTGCAATTGCGATTTTATTTCTAATTTTCTGACTTTTTTCTTGCAATTACAATTTTTTTTTTTTTATGACTTTTTTCATTGCAATTGCGATTTTATTTCTCATTTTCTGACATTTTTCTCACAATTACGATAAAATTTTTCACAATTCTGACTTTTTCTTGCAATTGGGATTTTATTTCTTATTTTCTTACTTTCTCTCACAATTGCGACGTTATTTCTGACTTTTTTCTTGCAATTGCGATTTGATTTCTCATTTTCTGACATTTTTCTTACAATTACGATTACATTTTTCACAATTCTGACTTTTTTCTCGCAATTGCGATTTTATTTATAATTTTCTGACCTTTTTCTCACAATTAATAATAATAATAATACATTTTATTTGTAACGCACTTTACATTAAACTACTCAAAGTGCTACAGATTTTTTTTTTAAAAATAGCAATTTTATTCTCAATTTCTGACTTTCTCTCGATATTGTGACGTTATTTTTGACTTTTTTCTCACAATTGCGATTTGATTTCTCATTTTCTGACTTTTTTCTCGCAATTACGATTACATTTTTCACAATTCTGACTTTTTTCATCGCAATAGCGATTTTATTTCAAACTTTCTGACTTTTTTCCAAGCATTTGCGATTTTATTTCTCGCAATTCTTTAAATTTTTTCCTTAAATTTCTTAAATTCTGACTTTTTGCAAATCTGGTTTTTATCTAGCAATTCTAACTTTTTCTCTTAATTCTGACGTTTCTTGAAAATGTGACTTTAAATCATGCAATTCTGAGAGAAAAGTCAGAATTTTCTAGCAAAAAAAGTCAGAAACCAGAATTACCAGAAATGTTTATTCAGTGGCGTAAACAATCTTCCATAAATATCTAATCTTAAAAGGGACCTTTTTGTGTTTCTGAACTCCTGAAACGCCTCCATCTTGAGTTTCTTTATCTATTTAATCGCAATTGTGATTTTGTCTTGCAACTCATTTTCTGACTTTTTTCTCGCAATCGCGTTTTTATTTCTCATTTTCTGACTTTTTTTTTTGCAATTTCGATTACATTTTTCACAATTCTGACTTTTTTCTCACAATTGTGATTTTATTTTTCACAATTCTGAATTTTTTCTCGCAATTGTGATGTTATTTCTCATTTTCTGACTTTTTTCTCACAATTAATAATAATAATAATACATTTTATTTGTAACGCACTTTACATTAAACAAAATCTCAGTGCTACAGATTAAAAAAAAATTCTAATTGCAATTTGATTTCTCATTTTCTGACTTTTTCCCTCATAATTGCGAATTTTTAAATCTATTTAATCGCAATTTTGATTTTGTCTTGCAACTCATTTTCTGACTTTTTTCTCGCAATCGCGTTTTTATTTCTCATTTTCTGACTTTTTTCTCGCAATCGCGTTTTTATTTCTCATTTTCTGACTTTCGCATTTTTATTTCTCATTTTCTGACTTTTTTCTCGCAATCGCGTTTTTATTTCTCATTTTCTGACTTTCGCGTTTTTATTTCTCATTTTCTGACTTTTTTTCTCGCAATTGCGTTTTTATTTCTCATTTTCTGACTTTTTTCTCGCAATCGCATTTTTATTTCTCATTTTCTGACTTTTTTCTCGCAATCGCGTTTTTATTTCTCATTTTCTGACTTTTTTCTCGCAATCGCGTTTTTATTTTTCATTTTCTGACTTTCGCGTTTTATTTCTCATTTTCTGACTTTTTTCTCGCAAATGCGTTTTTATTTCTCATTTTCTGACTTTTTTCTCGCAATCGCATTTTTATTTCTCATTTTCTGACTTTTTTCTCGCAATCGCGTTTTTATTTTTCATTTTCTGACTTTCGCGTTTTATTTCTCATTTTCTGACTTTTTTCTCGCAAATGCGTTTTTATTTCTCATTTTCTGACTTTTTTCTTGCAATTACGATTACATTTTTCACAATTCTGACTTTTTTCTTACAGTTTGTAAGAAACTATAGTTATGGTAAGAGGCGGGACATTTCCCAAACACCAATCACAAGACACTGCTCCAGCCGACCAATCAGAGCACTTTGTGCTTTTCAGAAGAAGGGGCTTCATAGAGACAGGAAGTAAACGGAGCGTTACTGACAGACTGGGAAGAGAGGAGCCGCAACAATGCAACAAAATAATAATATCTGATTTTAAAGCACTCAATGCATACGCTTTTCTCCACTGAAAGCGACCAGCATCAGATTGTCGTTGGTAGTGATGAAGATGCATGACTTTAGCATTAATAACATACTGTACATAAATGAATACAATTTTAAACAAAATTCCTTTTAGTGCATACATTGACTTAAAAAAATCCCACATTTGATATCAAAATCATTTGAGGAAAATAAAGAGTTAATGTTGACTTTAACATTGATCATCAGCACGTCTTGTTTTCTGTCGGCTGTACAGCTGAATAATCAACTTACAAGCATGTAACACGATGTTTCTCGCTGCCTCTGTGCATAAACACACCTTGTTGTGATATATAAAACACTTCTGATGTGATGTAACAGGGAAACTCCGCCTCTGATCTTAGGAAGTCATGTTATTGAGATGCAGAGGCTGTTGAGGTTTAATCTGTGAATCTGGAGCAGGTAAACAGACCGGAGGCTGTAATTTCTATAGCAGCAGGGGAAGAATTTCAGAGTCTTTTGATTTTATTCTTGGCTTACTGTTTAATGCATGTCTGAGGCGCAAACACACACTACTCATTCAACATGAAATCAAAAATACACTATATTGCCAAAAGTTTTGGGACGCCTGCCTTCACACGCACATGAGCTTTAATCCGAAGGGTTTAATATGGAGCTCTTCAGCTCTTCTTTCCTCAAGGTTTAGGAGTGTGTTAATGGGGATTCTTCTAGAAGCGCATTTGTGATGTTGGACGAGAAGGCCTGGCTCTCAGTCTCCACTCTAATTCATCCCAAAGGCGTTCTATCGGGTTGAGGACTCAAGTTCCTCCACACCAAACTCGCTCATCCATGTCTTTATGGAGCGACGCTTTGAGCACTGGTCAGTCATGCTGGGACAGTTTTGGCCGTCCCCCAAACTGTTCCCACAAAGTTGGGAGCATGAAATTGTCCAAAATGTCTTGGTGAAGCATTAAGAGTTCCTTTCCCTGAAACTAACCCCTGAAAAACAACCCCACCCCATAATCCCCCCTCCACCAAACTTTACACTTGGCACAATGCAGTCAGGCAAGTCCCATTTGCAACCGCCAAACCCAGACTCGTCCATGCGATTGTCAGACAGAGAAGCGTGATTGGTCACTCAGAGAACACGTCTCCGCTGCTCTAGAGTCCAGTGGCGGCGCGCTTTACCCCACTGCATCCCACGCTTTGCATTGCACTAAGGCTTGGATGAGCTGCTCGGCCATGGAAACCCATTCCATGAAGCTCTACACACTGTTCTTGAGCTCATCTGAAGGCCACAGAAGTTTGGAGGTCTGGAGCTCTTGACTCTGCAGAAAGTTGACGACTTCTGTGACCCTCAGCATGCGCTGACCCCGCTCTTCGTGGCTGAGTTGCTGTTGTTCCCAAACGCTTTCACTTTGTTATAACACCACTAACAGTTGAGCGTGTGATATTTAGTAGTGAGGATGGACTTATTGCACAGGTGTCCAGCGATCACGGCCCCACGCTTGAGTTCTCTGAGCTCCTGAGAGCGGCCCATTCTCTCACTGATGTGTGTAGAAGCGTCTGCAGGACTAGAGCTTGAGTTCTCTGAGCTCCTGAGAGCGGTCCATTCTCTCACTGATGTGTGTAGAAGCGTCTGCAGGTCTAGAGCTGGAGTTCTCTGAGCTCCTGAGAGCGGCCCATTCTCTCACTGATGTGTGTAGAAGCGTCTGCAGGACTAGAGCTTGAGTTCTCTGAGCTCCTGAGAGCGGTCCATTCTCTCACTGATGTGTGTAGAAGCGTCTGCAGGCCTAGAGCTTGAGTTCTCTGAGCTCCTGAGAGCGGCCCATTCTCTCACTGATGTGTGTAGAAGCGTCTGCAGGTCTAGAGCTGGAGTTCTCTGAGCTCCTGAGAGCGGTCCATTCTCTCACTGATGTGTGTAGAAGCGTCTGCAGGACTAGAGCTTGAGTTCTCTGAGCTCCTGAGAGCGGCCCATTCTCTCACTGATGTGTGTAGAAGCGTCTGCAGGTCTAGAGCTGGAGTTCTCTGAGCTCCTGAGAGCGGTCCATTCTCTCACTGATGTGTGTAGAAGCGTCTGCAGGTCTAGAGCTTGAGTTCTCTGAGCTCCTGAGAGCGGCCCATTCTCTCACTGATGTGTGTAGAAGCGTCTGCAGGTCTAGAGCTTGAGTTCTCTGAGCTCCTGAGAGCGGTCCATTCTCTCACTGATGTGTGTAGAAGCGTCTGCAGGTCTAGAGCTGGAGTTCTCTGAGCTCCTGAGAGCGGTCCATTCTCTCACTGATGTGTGTAGAAGCGTCTGCAGGTCTAGAGCTGGAGTTCTCTGAGCTCCTGAGAGCGGCCCATTCTCTCACTGATGTGTGTAGAAGCGTCTGCAGGACTAGAGCTTGAGTTCTCTGAGCTCCTGAGAGCGGTCCATTCTCTCACTGATGTGTGTAGAAGCGTCTGCAGGTCTAGAGCTGGAGTTCTCTGAGCTCCTGAGAGCGGTCCATTCTCTCACTGATGTGTGTAGAAGCGTCTGCAGGACTAGAGCTTGAGTTCTCTGAGCTCCTGAGAGCGGCCCATTCTCTCACTGATGTGTGTAGAAGCGTCTGCAGGTCTAGAGCTGGAGTTCTCTGAGCTCCTGAGAGCGGTCCATTCTCTCACTGATGTGTGTAGAAGCGTCTGCAGGACTAGAGCTTGAGTTACACACCTGTGGCCATGAAGGGATTGAACACCTGACCTCAGTATTTGGAGGAGTGGCACAACACTTCTGCCAATATAGTGTATGAAAAGTGCGCTCATCCTTGCAAATAGTTGTGGTTGTTGCGACAACAAAGTGAGTTTGTTCTTTGAAGAACAAAGAAACACACGAGGAGCCAATGTGTCTTGTGTTTTGGAGGAGCCAACATGGCCGGAGCGCAGCTATGATGCCTTAAAATGCTTTCTAAGTAGGCAGCACACTAGGTGTTGGAAGAGAGTCACTAACAGAAACACATTCATCGGTTGACAGTCGCTCTAAAGTCGATCTCACTCCTCTGAGGATTTAGAGATTATTGAGCGTCTGTGACTTTCCATCATTCTGACTGTCCCAATAACATCAGACAACCTTCACTCATTTCCATAAACACACACACACACACACCCGAGCGACTCACATAACACACTGTCTCGCTCATTCCTTCTCTCTTTCTCAACACCCTTGCAAACAAGGCATGTGATAGCACTACGGTACAACAATAGTGTCAGATAGTAAAACTATAGTATATTTATAACTTTTGTTATTATCAACATTACCATGTTCAAAAGGGTCAGGCTATGTTCAGATCACATTTCACTTTCAAATATAAAAAATATGGATGGGTGGATGGATGGATGGATGAAACAAAGGATAGAACAACGGATGGCTGGATAGATAAAACGGCATATGGATGGATGGAACGATGGATGAATGGATGGAATGACGGATAGAACAACGTAGGGATAGGTAGATAGAACGAGGCTTGGATTGATAGATAGAATGATGCAAGGATGGATGAATGGATGGACAGAATGATGGACAGACAGACAGAAGGATAGATAGAATGACAGGATAGAACGGATAGAATGATGAATAGATAGAACAACGTAAGGATAGATGGAATGATGGATGGATATACAGATGAAACAGGATGGATGGATGGATGGACGTAATGTCGGATGGATAGAACGACAGACGAACGGATGGATGGATGGATGGATGGATGGATGGAATGACGGATGAATGGATGGAATGACGGATGGATGGATAGATGGAACGACGGATGAATGGATGGATGGAACGACGGATGAATGGATGGAATGACGGATGGATGGATGGATGGAACGACGGATGAATGGATGGATGGAACGACGGATGAATGGATGGAATGACGGATAAATGCATGGATGGAACGACGAATGGATGGATGGATGGATGGATGGAATGACGGATGGACGGATGAATGGAACGACGGATGGATGGAATGACGGATGGATGGGTGGAATGATGGATGAATAGATGGATGGAACGACGGATGAATGGATGGATGGAACGACAGATGAATGGATGGATGGAACGACGGATGAATGGATGGAATGACGGATAAATGCATGGATGGAACGACGAATGGATGGATGGATGGATGGAATGACGGATGGACGGATGAATGGAACGACGGATGGATGGAATGACGGATGGATGGGTGGAATGAAGGATGAATGGATGGATGGAACGACGGATGGATGGATGGATGGAATGACGGAATGATGGATGGAATGACGGATGAATAGATGGATGGAACGACGGATGGATGGAATGACGGAATGATGGATGGAATGACGGATGAATAGATGGATGGAACGACAGATGGATGGATGGATGGATGGATGGATGGAACGACGGATGGATGGGTGGAATGACAGATGAATGGATGGATGGAACGACGGATGGATGGAACGACGGATGGATGGAATGACGGAATGATGGATGGAATGACGGATGAATGGATGGATGGAACGACGGATGGATGGATGGAATGACGGAATGATGGATGGAATGACGGATGGAATGACGGATGAATAGATGGATGGAACGACAGATGGATGGACAGATGGATGGATGGAACGACGGATGGATGGGTGGAATGACAGATGAATGGATGGATGGAATGACGGATGAATGGGTGGATGGAACGACGGATGGATGGATGGATGGAATGACGGATGAATGGGTGGATGGAACGAAGGATGGACGGACGGACGGATAGAACAACGTAGGGATAGGTAGATAGAACGAGGCATGGATTGATAGATAGAATGATGCAAGGATGGATGGATGAATGGATGGACGGATGGATGGATAGAATGATGGACAGACAGACAGAAGGATAGATAGAATGACAGGATAGAACGGATAGAATGACATATGGATGGATAGATAGAACAACGTAAGGATAGATGGAACGATGGATGGATGGATAGACAGATGAAACAAAGGATGGATGGATGGACGCAATGTCGGATGGATAGAACGACAGACGAACGGATGAGAACTACAGACAAATAGATGGATGGATAGATGGTTGGTTGGATAGATAGACAGATAGAACGATGGATGGATGGATGGATGGATGGATGGATGGATGGATGGACAGATGGATGTACAGTTGGATGGATAGAACGACAGACGAACGGATGAGAACTACAGACAGATAGATGGATGGATGCCTCTCTATAATAAAGCACATGCTAGTTTCTGTAACTCCGCTGAATTATTACAGCTTTCCGTCTTCGTCTAGAGGATCTATTCATTCTCTCACGCTGTGCATGTCTGTCACAGTCAAACCCGATGTGACACACACACACACACACACACACATCTACAAGCTCTCAGAAGTCAGTTTATAAAGAGCGCTGCTGTGAGACGTTGCCATGGTTACATTGATGTACTGTATTCCTGTAGTTGAAACACCTTGATCAATTCAGACAGGAAGCACAGAACTCTGCAATGGAACAAAAACAGAAATTATGAGCTTTTATCTCAGAGTTCTGACTTTTCTTCTTGTAATTTATACAAGAGTTTAAACATCGAAATTCTCACAGTTTTTCTTAAAATCATATGGAAGCTCGTTTCCGCCATGGGATGAAAAAAATAAAAAAAGGTAATTGTGAATTTATGTCTCAATTCCAAGGGGAAAAAAGTCAGATTTGTGAGAACTTGTGAGAAACAAGGGAAAAAAGTCTACAGCTCACAATTCCACAAAACAAAAATGTGAGATGTAAACTCAGAATTCCAATAAAAAGTAAAAAAATTATGAAATGTAAACTCAGAATTCCAATAAAAATTAAAAAAATTATGAGATGTAAACTCAGAATTACAATGAAAAGTAAAAATTACGAGATGTAAACTCAGAATTACAATAAAAATTAAAAAAATTATGAGATGTAAACTCAGAATTACAATGAAAAAAAAAATTATGAGATGTAAACTCAGAATTCCAATAAGAAGTAAAAAAATTATGAAATGTAAACTCAGAATTCCAATAAAAAGTAAAAAAATTATGAAATGTAAACTCAGAATTCCAATAAAAAGTAAAAAAATTATGAGATGTAAACTCAGAATTCCAATAAAAATTAAAAAAATTATGAGATGTAAACTCAGAATTACAATGAAAAGTAAAAATTACGAGATGTAAACTCAGAATTACAATAAAAATTAAAAAAATTATGAGATGTAAACTCAGAATTACAATGAAAAAAAAAATTATGAGATGTAAACTCAGAATTCCAATAAAAATTAAAAAAATTATGAGATGTAAACTCAGAATTACAATGAAAAGTAAAAATTACGAGATGTAAACTCAGAATTACAATAAAAATTAAAAAAATTATGAGATGTAAACTCAGAATTACAATGAAAAAAAAAATTATGAAATGTAAACTCAGAATTCCAATAAAAATTAAAAAAATTATGAGATGTAAACTCAGAATTACAATGAAAAGTAAAAATTACGAGACGTAAACTCAGAAATACAATAAAAATAAAAAATATTACGAGATGTAAACTCAGAATTCCAATAAAAAGTAAATATTACGAGATGTAAAATCAGAATTCCAATAAAAATTTCAAATTATGAGATGTAAACTCAGAATTACAATAAAAAAAATATTACGAGATGTAAACTCAGAATTCCAATAAAAAGTAAAAATTACGAGATGTAAACTCAGAAATACAATAAAAAGAAAAAAGAATTATGAGATGTAAACTCAGAATTCCAATAAAAAGTAAAAATTACGAGATGTAAACTCAGAAATACAATAAAAATAAAAAAAAATTACGAGATGTAAACTCAGAATTCCAATAAAAAGTAAAAATTATGAGATGTAAACTCAGAATTCCAATAAAAATTAAAAAAATTATGAGATGTAAACTCAGAATTACAATGAAAAGTAAAAATTACGAGATGTAAACTCAGAATTCCAATAAAAATTAAAAAAATTATGAGATGTAAACTCAGAATTACAATGAAAAAAAATATATGAAATGTAAACTCAGAATTCCAATAAAAATTAAAAAAATTATGAGATGTAAAATCAGAATTACAATGAAAAGTAAAAATTACGAGATGTAAACTCAGAAATACAATAAAAATAAAAAATATTACGAGATGTAAACTCAGAATTCCAATAAAAAGTAAATATTACGAGATGTAAACTCAGAAATACAATAAAAATAAAAATAAATTACGAGATGTAAACTCAGAAATACAATAAAAATAAAAAATATTACGAGATGTAAACTCAGAATTCCAATAAAAATTTCAAATTACGAGATGTAAACTCAGAATTCCAATAAAAATTTCAAATTACGAGATGTAAACTCAGAATTACAATAAAAAAAATATTACGAGATGTAAACTCAGAATTCCAATAAAAAGTAAAAATGACGAGATGTAAACTCAGAATTCCAATAAAAAGTAAAAATTACGAGATGTAAACTCAGAATTCCAATAAAAAGTAAAAATTACGAGATGTAAACTCAGAATTCCAATAAAAAGTAAAAATTATGAGATGTAAACTCAGAATTCCAATAAAAATTAAAAAAATTATGAGATGTAAAATCAGAATTACAATGAAAAGTAAAAATTACGAGATGTAAACTCAGAAATACAATAAAAATAAAAAATATTACGAGATGTAAACTCAGAATTCCAATAAAAAGTAAATATTACGAGATGTAAACTCAGAAATACAATAAAAATAAAAATAAATTACGAGATGTAAACTCAGAAATACAATAAAAATAAAAAATATTACGAGATGTAAAATCAGAATTCCAATAAAAATTTCAAATTACGAGATGTAAACTCAGAATTACAATAAAAATTTCAAATTACGAGATGTAAACTCAGAATTACAATAAAAAAAATATTACGAGATGTAAACTCAGAATTCCAATAAAAAGTAAAAATTACGAGATGTAAACTCAGAATTCCAATAAAAAGTAAAAATTATGAGATGTAAACTCAGAAATACAATAAAAAGAAAAAAGAATTACGAGATGTAAACTCAGAATTCCAATAAAAAGTAAAAATTACGAGATGTAAACTCAGAATTCCAGTAAAAAAAAAATTATGAGATGTAAACTCAGAATTCCAATAAAAAGTAAAAATGACGAGATGTAAACTCAGAATTCCAATAAAAAGTAAAAATGACGAGATGTAAACTCAGAATTCCAATAAAAAGTAAAAATGACGAGATGTAAACTCAGAATTCCAATAAAAAGTAAAAATGACGAGATGTAAACTCAGAATTCCAATAAAAAGTAAAAATTATGAGATGTAAACTCAGAATTCCAATAAAAAGTAAAAATTATGAGATGTAAACTCAGAATTCCAATAAAAAGTAAAAATTCTAAGAAAGAAGTAAATACTTCTAAATGTTATGACGTATCAGGCGAGGCAAGGAGAGGAGATGTGGATATTTTGCAGCCATAGATTTATTATGAGATTATGAGGAGCTAAATAAGACACAGGTGCACAACACACTCAGTAACCATAGTAACCATAACTGAGTGTGTGTGTGTGTGTGTGTGTGTGTGTGTGTGTGTGTGTGTGTGTGTGTGTGTGTGTGTGTGTGTGTGTGTGTGTGTGTGTGTGTGTGTGTGTGTGTGTGTGTGTGTGTGTGTGTGTGTGTGTGTGTGTGTGTGTGTGTGTGTGTGTGTGTGATGGACAGTCATACTAAAGCAGACATATGAACACACTTCTAATAAACACTGCAATATTCCATAACCTGTTTTATGATCCCGCAGGTGAAATGTTGCATCTGATCAGCTCACTCTGCTCAACATGTCTGCACGCTGAGGTTTAGAGTTCATGGGTTGTTCAGAAACACTGTGAGCACGAACACCGTAATTATTCTCAGATGTTTCCAGCAAGTGTAATGCATTAGCAAAGATACGGGAGCACTCGGACATCAAAGATAAATCATTAGCCTTGATCGTGTGTTCCTCATGAACCTGATGAACAATGACTCACACACACATTTAATGTTCTATTTAAAAACACATCAATCGGTTTATTATTACTGACCGCAGTTATTATGTTATCTACACTGCCATTCAAAATGGGTCGGGTAAGAATTTTTATTGTTTTAAAAGAGTCTCTTCTCCTCACCAAGACTGCATTTATTAGATCAAAAATACAGTAAAAATTGTGTAATATTCCTCCAGTGTAGATCAGCTGTTCACACACACACACACACACACACTCACTCCAGTGTAGATCAGCTGTTCTCTCTGTGAATATACAGTAAAGTGTAATTTATTCCTGTGATCAAAGCTGCATTTATCATCATTACTCCCATAGATATACATAATAAAGGCTAGATGAATACTCTTATCTCGCCGAAATCTTGACGGATTAACAAATGGTTTGGTTTCTTACAAATGTTATTGAGGTGGCTATAATTCTGGATGCTTGAACAAATTATGAATAATCATTCATAAGTATGCAGTGTCATAACCAGTGTTGGGGAAAGTTACTTTGAAAAGTAATGCATTACAATATTGCGTTACTCCCTTAAAAAAGTAACTAATTGAGTTACTTAGTTACTTTTTAAGAAAAGTAATGAGTTACGTTACTTTTGCGTTACTTTTTCAGACCAGGGGCCTGTTCTTCGTACCTCGCTAACTCAGTTAGCTGGATTTGATTGTTGTCGATTTGGCGTGATCTTGGATTGTTTGGTTCTTCGACTCATCCTGGACTTGTTGTCATAGCAACAGCTCCGTGAGCTCAAACCTGCTCGAGCGGCTTATTTCATGTGAACAGGATTAGATCGCATCTTAAAATCTGTCCCAGCCACTGCTGCTTTATTACAAGAGTTCATTACTGAACCAGGGGCTATAATAATCATTTTAAATAATAATAATAATATACAAATGTTAAATTGTATATGTATATGAGAATGTATATAATATTATAATGTTGTGTATAATACTATAGACACAGCCGCTTGATTGAGTGATTTATTTGTCAAGTCAAGTCAAGTCAAGTCAACTTTATTTATATAGCGCTTTTAACAATGTAGATTGTCTCAGAGCAGCTTTACAGTGTTAAACAGCAAAATAATGCAGCCTAATTTTATTCAGCTGTATAGCCATTTGATGTCATCAGTTCATTTCAATTTCCATACGGTGACAGTGTGGGCTTTAGATCAATAATTAGATCAGTAATTTAGTTTACATGGTTAAATTAGTTTATTAATTAGATTTATTTTGATGTTTAGTTGAAAAATATAGTGTCCCCAACTGAGCACGCCAAGCCAGAGGCAACAGTGGCAAGGAAACCAAAACCCCATCAGGAGCAGAATGGAGGAAAATAAACCTTGGGAGAAACCAGGCTCAGTCGGGGTGCCAGTTCTCCTCTGGCCAATTAACAAACAACGTATTATTATTATTATTCTGGCTGCTTTACAGGTCAGAGGTCATAATAGATCGGAATATTCAAAGGACCGGAGGCAACACGCTGGAGACGGGTTTATTGAGGATGATGTTGATTAAATAATTATTAAAGTGCAATATTCGAATGATCGGAGGCAACACGCTGGAGACGGGTTTATTGCGGATGACATATCGATATAAGTATTATTTAATGATAATATTCGAACAATCGGAGTCATCACGCTGGTGACGGGTTTATTTAGATGCCGTGTCGATGAGGCAGTTGCAGGGGGAGGATAATTGACACGGTCTCTGCAGACACTTCGGGGTCCTGTGTTGGTCTTCTCTGGTCCACCATCTGATTAGGATACGGCCCAGATTTGGCTGACTGCAGTAAACCTCGGGATAAAACAGAGAGAATATCATTAGCGTAGATGCCATTCTTCTGATGATGTAACGAGTACATCAGGTGTTATGGGAAGTGTTCCCGGTTCCGGCTGACCTAGTTAATGCAGCCTAACAATCAATTAATTGATAAAGTGTTTTATGTGTATGCCACAGTAAAGAGATGTGTTTTTAGTCTAGATTTAAACTGACAGAGTGTGTCTGCTTCCCGAACAATGCTAGGAAGACTGTTCCAGAGTTTAGGAGCTAAATAGGAAAAGGATCGACCGCCTGCAGTTGATTTGGATATTCTCGGTATGATCAACTGGCCAGAATTTAGAGAGCGCAGTAGACGTGATGGAGTATAATGTGTTAAGAGCTCGCTCAAGTATTGGGGAGCTAAACCATTTAGTGCTTTGTAAGTAATAAGCAAGATTTTAAAATGTATGCGATGTTTAATAGGTAGCCAGTGCAATGTTGACAGAACTGGGCTAATATAGTCATACTTCCTGGTTCTAGTAAGAACTGGAGCTGCTGCGTTTTGGACCAGCTGGAGTTTATTTATTAAGCGAGCAGGGCAACCACCCAGTAGAGCATTACAATAATCTAGCCTTGAGGTCATGAACGCATCAACTAACTGTTCAGCATTTTGCATTGAGAGCATGTGCCGTAATTTTGATATATTTTTAAGATGGTAGAATGCAGTTTTACAGATGCTAGAAACGTGGCTTTCAAACGAAAGATTGGTATCAAAGAGCACACCCAGGTTCCTCACTGACCACGAGGACTGGACAGAGCAGCATCAAGTGTTAGACAGTATTCTAGGTCACTACTTGTGGAGCTTTTTTGTCCAATAATTAAAAATTCATTTTTTTCTGAATTGAGTTGCAGGAAATTCAGTGTTTTATATCAGCTCTGCATTCCGTTAATCTTGTGAATTGGTAAGTTTCTTCAGGGCGTGAAGAAATATAGAGCTGAGTATCGTCAGCATAACAATGAAAACTAACGCCATGCTTCCTAATAATATCTCCCAGTGTGATGGAATTATTACTTTATCATTTTATTGGAGGTTTGCACACATGTTGTACAGTTAATCTGAGCCGTGCATTAATTTAAGTGATGACGGATATTATGGGATGGCTTGATGCAGCGCAGGAGATGCAGAGAATTTGATCTTGACCCTTAAGAAACTTTAATACTGTCACGTTACAAATCTGCTTCAAAACAATGAATTACAACATTGAAATAAAAATGTAAAGGATGTACAAATACTGTATAAAATCGTGAATATAAAGAATTGGTAACCATGTAAAAAAAAAACATTTATCATTGATCTTTTATAACTTTTATGTTGGTTTGGTCGTTTAGCTGTTTCCTTATAAAGCTCCAGATATTCGTGGGGTTTTTGTGTAAAGTTTTTTGCCGGGTGGCTTTTTTAATTATATGATGTCATTACGTTGCGGTCTTGACGCCAGCCAATCGCTGCACTGCTGATCATGGTTTCGAGTATCGATCATCTGCCCTCTTCAGGGAACACAAGAACGCGCAGTGATCTCAGATCATTTCATCCAGATATTTAAATCCAATCCGCAAATTCATTTGAAGAACCAAATTAGCCAGACATCAGTTATCATGATTAACAGATCTGGGATCTGTCAAATCATCTCAGATGTGTTACGCGAGGTACGAAGAACAGACCCCTGGGCTGGGCTTGTTTTTGTTTTTGTTTTATAACAAAAAAGTTTTATTTTTGTGCAACGGTAAAGACCTCTTCATACCAAAATTGAAATAATAAGCCCCAGGCTGAGGTAAAAATGCAAATTGACAGTATTTCCAGTAGCTCCATTCTGGATAATGGGAGAATAGGATGCAGGAGAAAAAAGTTTTACCAATAAAAACAAAAAATCTAGTTATTTTCATCAACAAAGGTCAGAAGCAAGACATTGTTAAATTAAATATAAAGGTAGATTATGCATAAAAATAGTTGTTTTATTTAACATTTAATTATTGGAGATTTGCATAGTATTCGGATTTTGCATTTGACTGATTTTATTCATTTTGAGGAGGACAGAATCTTTATTGTGCAAGTGAGATAAATAAACGCTCACATTTAGTCTGGAACTACAATAACCCTCATGTTCACACACACGCCTCTGCACTTATTTTTCTCAACATGGGGGCAGGAGAGCTGTCAGTCAAATTCATGTGTACAAGTAACTCGGATATTTTGTTGTAAATTTGAAAAGTAATGCGTTTCTTTACTAGTTACTTGGAAAAAGTAATATTATTACGTAACTCAAGTTACTTGTAATGCGTTCCCCCAACACTGATCATAACTACATCTCTGACGTTTATAACAAACCAAACAGTTTGAAAATCGGTAGAAAATTGAGCAAGTTATGGTTATTTAAAAAGTACACGCACCATTAAAACACAATGTTATGAGTGAGTGAGCTGAGTGTGACAAGATGGCCGCCAGGTGCGGCCGTCGACCTCCATTGGCCAGCAGCGCGGGCCTTTATTATGCATATCTATCATTACTCCAGTCTTCAGTGTCACATGACCCTTCACTAATCATTCTCATATGAGGATATGATGATCAACACACATCTATGCTTATTATCAGTGATGAACACAGTTCAGATTTCTGTGGAAACTTTGATGAATAGGAAGTTGAAAAGAACAGCATTTATTTAAAATAGAATCTTTTGTAACATTATAAATGTACTTTTTATCCATTTAATGCATCCTTCACAGAATACTTACTATCATTTTTACTGGAGAAAGAGACACTGATAAGAAACACAGAATGAAAGTATCAATTTCTTACAACAACAAAAAAAACCTGACCATTAAAGGTGCACTATGTAACTTTTCCGTCCGCTAGAGGTCGCCTGTTCAAAACAAAGGCGTAGTATGCTGGGTAAGTCCATTTTCAACCCAACTTGGGTTGTTTTTAACCCAGAGTGTTGGCTAATATTTACGTAAACGCTCATTATGGTTTAGAATTCTCTTCAGTATATATATTTATGTAATTAAACTAATAAAAGTGCTTAGTCGACTAATGGATTAAAGGTGCACTATGTAAGTTTTCCGTCCGCTAGAGGTCGCCTGTTCAAAACAAAGGCGTAGTTTGATGACGTCACGTTTGAGCTCAGAATCTCGGGACATGTGGTCTTCAGCTCACAGCCGGTGGGAAAGAATGGGGATAGGACTCGGGCAGAGATCATGTTGATGGATGTGATTATTAATGTTACTGTAGTCTGAAGCAGGACCGAGTGGGTACTTTTTCAAAGTGGCGGGTGACTTTGCCTTGTATACCAGCCACAGTGGCGGGTGGATTGAAAATGTTTTTTTATTGGTTACTACTTAAAACATTCCTTGTAATGGATTGGACAGCTTTTGTCAAAATGCTGTTGCTAGTAACAATAATGCACCTTTGTCGAGTAACTCATTTCATTGGTTTTCCGCGACAAGCTGAGGTACAGATAAAACAAAAATATTGGTTAAAAAAAATGTGGCCGGTATTAAGAGGCCCGCTGCGGAGTCAGCATCTTACTCATGCTGCTCAGCTTTCATAATCAACATATGACATTTTAAAAATATATATATTATAGTTTAATATTTAACTATTTTGAAATGTAAAAAATCACAGCTTCATCGGAATGATATGAAACTTGGTGACTATTCTAGCATAAGGTATGTAAACACACACAAAAAATTGGGGTCATGATTCGAGCATGCTGAGGGGTCGTAAAATAAAAAAAAAACGGAATGTCTTTGGTCATAAATGACCGACCGTAGGAAATTAATGGGAAATCTGCAACAACACAAATTCACAGAAGTAAATCTATATTTCTAACAAAACAAAAAAAATCTAAAACTTTATAATAAATAGTTTTTGAGATTTTTTAAATATATATTCAAATCCATAAAAAAAAATCATTAAATGTGTTCAAAAGAGAACTAAGCCTCTCCATAGAGACCTCTAGTGATTACACCCATGGTTGCATGATTTCTTAAATAATTCCAAAAGAGGGCGCTAATCTGCCTTAAAAGGCCTAGTCTCTATTTTAACCTGAAATACTGCAATAATAAAAAAATAACAAATTTAATTACAACAAAAAAATATATATATTTTTTTCAATGGCAAAAATAGACCATAATTATTGCATAAATATTAAAAAATACCATCAAATCATCTCAAAATACAAAATTAAATAGAAAAAATATTATTGAAGAAAAATAAATTGCATTGGTTTTACTGGGGTGGAGGAAGTTTCATTTGTAGGTGTCCGGTCACCTTATGAGCGGGAAGACGACCAATGCGACCCCTAGACGAAGAGCACCAGAGGCTTAAACAGCCTAACTATGAAACTAAATAGGCTATGGTTTCTTTAACCCTCTGTCCGAGGAAGGTGCCGCACATTCTGATGGATTTTTTCCTTTATGACAGCAGAAACAACTCACAATACTCTGTCATTTTTAGTCATACAGATAAGTGTAAGACATAATTATAAACTATACACTCACAATACCAACAAAGGCCGTGTACTCAGGGAACGGATTATTTTGCATGCAACGCTGTCTTCATTTCAAAAATGTATTTTGTTTAATAAACACAGTTTTTTATTTTAAAAGCATTTCTAAATTCAGTTCATGTCCAACAAATGAAATTCCAAGCCAAAATAACTAAATGGTAAAAAAGACCTTTGAGTTACCACCATGCAAATTCAAACATTTTGCTCTTTTAATTTTAATTAATGCTTGAATAACACGCCTTTAATCTCCTTCCATTAAAAATAATGACTAGTGCGGTGACTGGGATATACAAAAACCTATTTATGTTTAATACTATTTTTGGAATGACTTATCACAACAGGAAAAAAAAAAAGTTTTAGTCACATAACATCGTTTAATGAAAACGGCGTCATTTCGGAATTGTTTAACGACATTTAGAAAATATATATTTTCATTTAAAATATACATTTAAAAATGAACCCACGCGTCGTCAGAAAATGCAAACAATTTGTTCGTTAGAGGAACAACTAACCTTAAATTAGAGGCAATAAAAGACCACAAGTCATCCAAGTCTCATATCAAGTGCACTGCCATACAGCCAGAGCCAGTGTTGGCCAGTAGCGAGATACAAGTTGCGCACTAGCTTAAGTTGCATACATTTTGTTCTTGCACTGACGTTAAATTTGTAGCCATTTTGCACTTTGACAGCCAGTTTGAGATATAGGCTATATTTGAGTATTGTGTGTATCTGACAGTTTTTGCCATTGAAATGACTGGGGGGAAAGTGTGTGGATTCACCCCATGTTATTCTAATGCACTTTGAATTCCGGAAAAAGTGGCTGGTAAAATTGGGCATCCACCAGCCACTGTGGCAAAAAAGTTAATTTCCCACCCTGCTCAACTGAACAAAATATATAACACTGGCCTAGTGGTGTTTGGATATTTTACTGGAAAAATGTTACATAGTGCACCTTTAAGCGTATAATATATCTCCTTTCAGATCTATTTCAGGGTGGAGGCGCTCTCGTGCACACCTGAGCGATCAGTTCTGATCTTGAGTCTTGTAGGAGGCGTTTCTGAGCCCGTGCTGGTGTTTGGTGGAGGGTAAGAAAGTGGGCTAATGTCGCCCTGGGCCTCCACATGCTCCAAATACACAAACCCAAACTACAGCAGGTCTGTGCGCTTTATTCACTGTGTCCTGCTCATCACAGAGGCTCAATAAACCAGACCTCGTCCCAGGACACAAGACTGCGCAGATGGCTCGCAAAGCTCTGCTCTTTGGCAAGGACAAGGAGCCGGTTTGGAGCGGAGGTACGGCTGCGTGAGAGACACGGACCTTCTCCAGATTTCATCACGCCGCAGTATCTTTTCTCTTCATTAAAGGATTAGTTGACTTTTAAATAAACTTTTGCTGATCATTTACTCACCCCCATGTCATCCAAGATGTCCATGTCTTTCTTTCTGCAGTCGAAAAGAAATGAAGGTTTTTGATGAAAACGTTCCAGGATTGTTCTCCATATAATGGACTTCAATGGGCTCCAAACGGTTCAAGGTCCAAATGACAGTTTCAGTGCAGCTTCAAAGGGCTTTACACGACACCAGACGATGAATAAGGGTCTTATCTAGCCAAACCATCAGCTTCTGTGAGAAACAGAGCAGTATTTATGCTGTTATTTTACCTCTTATCAGACGAACGTGATCATCTCTGAGCTCCGCCATAACTTCCGCTAAGTGAGGTCAAAATACGAGCCTGGTCATAGATGCTACAATATGCTACAACTTCTGAAAAAATGAATAAATAACTTCCTGTTTTACAGAGCTAGCTTTACAAAACAGACATTTGAGTGCTTCCAATGCACAAAGTGCAATCTCTTAAAGGGTTAGTTCACCCAAAGATGTAAATTCTGTCATTAATGACGTCCCCTCATGTCGTTGGACACCCGTCAGACCTCCGTTCATCTTCAGACACAAATGAAGATATTTTAGTATAAATCCGATGGCTCAGAAAGGCCTCCATTGGCACAATGCAATGTACACTCTCAAGACCCATAAAAGGCACTAAAGACGTCGGATCGCGTGTCAAACTGCTGAAATACGTGACTTTGGCGATCCAAACCGCTGAATCGACTCACTGATTCATAACGCTTCAAACCGCTGAATCGACTCACTGACTCATAACGCTTCAACCCGCTGAATTGACTCACTGATTCATAACGCTCCAAACCGCTGAATCGACTCACTGATTCATAACGCTTCAAACCACTGAATCGACTCACTGATTCATAACGCTCCAAACCACTGAATCGACTCACTGATTCATAACGCTTCAAACCGCTGAATCGACTCACTGACTCATAATGCTTCAAACAGCTGAATCGACTCACTGACTCATAACGCTTCAAACCGCTGAATCGACTCACTGATTCATAATGCTTCAAACCGCTGAATCGACTCACTGATTCATAACGCTTCAAAGCGCTGAATCGACTCACTGATTCATAACGCTTCAAACTGCTGAATAGACTCACTGACTCATAACGCTTCAAACCGCTGAATCGACTCACTGATTCATAACGCTTCAAACCGCTGAATCGACTCACTGACTCATAATGCTTCAAACCGCTGAATCGACTCACTGACTCATAACGCTTCAAACCGCTGAATCGACTCACTGACTCATAACGCTCTGAACCGCTGAATCGACTCACTGACTCATAACGCTCCAAACTGCTGAATCGACTCACTGATTCATAACGCTCTGAACCGCTGAATCGACTCACTGACTCATAACGCTCCAAACCGCTGAATCGACTCACTGATTCATAACGCTCTGAACCGCTGAATCGCCTCACTGACTCATAACGCTCTGAACCGCTGAATCGACTCACTGACGCATAGCGCTCCAAACTGCTGAATCGACTCACTGATTCATAACGCTCTGAACCGCTGAATCGACTCACTGACTCATAACGCTTCGAAGCTTCATGATGCTGTGTTTTGAAATCGGTCAACACACCGGGAAACTGCTTTGCGCGTCTTTTGCTGTTATTTTTGTTGGCAAAAGGGAATTTGCGCTTCATCATGGTTTCACCGATATCTATGGTTTCACTGATATCTATGGTTTCACCGATATCTTTGGTTTCACTGATATCTGTGGTTTAACCGATATCTATGGTTTCACTGATATCTATGGTTTCACCGATATCTATGGTTTCACTGATATCTATGGTTTCACTGATATCTATGGTTTCACCGATATCTATGGTTTCACTGATATCTATGGTTTCACCGATATCTATGGTTTCTCTGATATCTATGGTTCCACTGATATCTATGGTTTCACTGATATCTATGGTTTCACCGATATCTATGGTTTCACTGATATCTATGGTTTCACCGATATCTATGGTTTCACTGATATCTATGGTTTCACTGATATCTATGGTTTCACCGATATCTATGGTTTCACTGATATCTATGGTTTCACCGATATCTATGGTTTCTCTGATATCTATGGTTCCACTGATATCTATGGTTTCACTGATATCTGTGGTTTAACCGATATCTATGGTTTCACTGATATCTATGGTTTCACCGATATCTATGGTTTCACTGATATCTATGGTTTCACTGATATCTATGGTTTCACCGATATCTATGGTTTCACTGATATCTATGGTTTCACTGATATCTATGGTTTCTCTGATATCTATGGTTTCACCGATATCTATGGTTTCACTGATATCTATGGTTTCACTGATATCTGTGGTTTAACCGATATCTATGGTTTCACTGATATCTATGGTTTCACCGATATCTATGGTTTCACTGATATCTATGGTTTCACTGATATCTATGGTTTCACCGATATCTATGGTTTCACTGATATCTATGGTTTCACCGATATCTATGGTTTCACTGATATCTATGGTTTCACTGATATCTATGGTTTCACTGATATCTATGGTTTCACTGATATCTATGGTTTCACTGATATCTATGGTTTCACCGATATCTATGGTTTCACCGATATCTATGGTTTCACTGATATCTATGGTTTCTATGGTTTCACAGATATCTATGGTTTCACTGATATCTATGGTTTCTATGGTTTCACCGATATCTATGGTTTCACCGATATCTATGGTTTCACTGATATCTATGGTTTCACTGATATCTATGGTTTCTATGGTTTCACAGATATCTATGGTTTCACTGATATCTATGGTTTCACTGATATCTATGGTTTCTATGGTTTCACCGATATCTATGGTTTCACTGATATCTATGGTTTCACTGATATCTATGGTTTCTATGGTTTCACCGATATCTATGGTTTCACCGATATCTATGGTTTCACTGATATCTATGGTTCCACCGATATCTATGGTTTCTATGGTTCCACCGATATCTATGGTTCCACCGATATCTATGGTTTCACTGATATCTATGGTTTCACTGATGTCTATGGTTTCTATGGTTTCACCGATATCTATGGTTTCACCGATATCTATGGTTTCACTGATATCTATGGTTCCACCGATATCTATGGTTTCTATGGTTCCACCGATATCTATGGTTCCACCGATATCTATGGTTTCTATGGTTTCACCGATATCTATGGTTTCACCGATATCTATGGTTTCACTGATATCTATGGTTTCACCGATATCTATGGTTTCACTGATATCTATGGTTCCACCGATATCTATGGTTTCTATGGTTTCACAGATATCTATGGTTTCTATGGTTTCACCGATATCTATGGTTTCACCGATATCTATGGTTTCTCTGATATCTATGGTTTCTCTGATATCTATGGTTTCACTGATATCTATGGTTCCACCGATATCTATGGTTTCACTGATATCTATGGTTTCACTGATATCTATGGTTTCACTGATATCTATGGTTTCACCGATATCTATGGTTTCTCTGATATCTATGGTTTCACTGATATCTATGGTTTCTATGGTTTCACAGATATCTATGGTTTCACTGATATCTATGGTTTCACTGATATCTATGGTTTCTATGGTTTCACCGATATCTATGGTTTCACTGATATCTATGGTTTCACTGATATCTATGGTTTCTATGGTTTCACCGATATCTATGGTTTCACCGATATCTATGGTTTCACTGATATCTATGGTTCCACCGATATCTATGGTTTCTATGGTTCCACCGATATCTATGGTTCCACCGATATCTATGGTTTTTATGGTTTCACAGATATCTATGGTTTCACCGATATCTATGGTTTCACTGATATCTATGGTTTCACCGATATCTATGGTTTCACTGATATCTATGGTTCCACCGATATCTATGGTTTCTATGGTTTCACCGATATCTATGGTTTCTATGGTTTCACCGATATCTATGGTTTCTCTGATATCTATGGTTTCTCTGATATCTATGGTTTCTCTGATATCTATGGTTTCACTGATATCTATGGTTTCACTGATATCTATGGTTTCTCTGATATCTATGGTTCCACCGATATCTATGGTTTCACTGATATCTATGGTTTCACTGATATCTATGGTTTCTCTGATATCTATGGTTTCTCTGATATCTATGGTTTCACTGATATCTATGGTTTCTCTGATATCTATGGTTTCACTGATATCTATGGTTCCACCGATATCTATGGTTTCTATGGTTTCACCGATATCTATGGTTTCACCGATATCTATGGTTTCTATGGTTTCACCGATATCTATGGTTTCACCGATATCTATGGTTTCTATGGTTTCACCGATATCTATGGTTTCACCGATATCTATGGTTTCTATGGTTTCACCGATATCTATGGTTTCACTGATATCTATGGTTTCACCGATATCTATGGTTTCTATGGTTTCACTGATATCTATGGTTTCACCGATATCTATGGTTTCTATGGTTTCACCGATATCTATGGTTTCTATGGTTTCACCGATATCTATGGTTTCACTGATATCTATGGTTTCACCGATATCTATGGTTTCTATGGTTTCACTGATATCTATGGTTTCACCGATATCTATGGTTTCTATGGTTTCACCGATATCTATGGTTTCACTGATATCTATGGTTTCACTGATATCTATGGTTTCATTGATATCTATGGTTTCACCGATATCTATGGTTCCACCGATATCTATGGTTTCTATGGTTTCACCGATATCTATGGTTTCACCGATATCTATGGTTTCTATGGTTTCACCGATATCTATGGTTTCACCGATATCTATGGTTTCTATGGTTTCACCGATATCTATGGTTTCACCGATATCTATGGTTTCTATGGTTTCACCGATATCTATTGTTTCTATGGTTTCACCGATATCTATGGTTTCACTGATATCTATGGTTCCACCGATATCTATGGTTTCTATGGTTTCACCGATATCTATGGTTTCTATGGTTTCACCGATATCTATGGTTTCACCGATATCTGTGGTTTCTATGGTTTCACCGATATCTATGGTTTCTATGGTTTCACCGATATCTATGGTTTCTATGGTTTCACCGATATCTATGGTTTCACCGATATCTATGGTTTCTATGGTTTCACCGATATCTATGGTTTCACCGATATCTGTGGTTTCTATGGTTTCACCGATATCTATGGTTTCACCGGTATCTGTGGTTTCTATGGTTTCACCGATATCTGTGGTTTCTATGGTTTCACCGATATCTATGGTTTCACCGATATCTGTGGTTTCTATGGTTTCACCGATATCTATGGTTTCACCGATATCTGTGGTTTCTATGGTTTCACCGATATCTATGGTTTCTATGGTTTCACCGATATCTATGGTTTCACCGATATCTGTGGTTTCTATGGTTTCACCGATATCTATGGTTTCTATGGTTTCACCGATATCTATGGTTTCACCGATATCTGTGGTTTCTATGGTTTCACCGATATCTGTGGTTTCTATGGTTTCACCGATATCTATGGTTTCTATGGTTTCACCGATATCTATGGTTTCTATGGTTTCACCGATATCTATGGTTTCACCGATATCTGTGGTTTCTATGGTTTCACCGATATCTGTGGTTTCTATGGTTTCTATGGTTTCACCGATATCTGTGGTTTCTATGGTTTCACCGATATCTATGGTTTCTATGGTTTCACCGATATCTATGGTTTCACCGATATCTGTGGTTTCTATGGTTTCACCGATATCTGTGGTTTCTATGGTTTCTATGGTTTCACCGATATCTGTGGTTTCACCGATATCTGTGGTTTCTATGGTTTCACCGATATCTGTGGTTTCTATGGTTTCTATGGTTTCACCGATATCTGTGGTTTCTATGGTTTCACCGATATCTATGGTTTCTATGGTTTCACCGATATCTATGGTTTCACCGATATCTGTGGTTTCTATGGTTTCACCGATATCTGTGGTTTCTATGGTTTCACCGATATCTATGGTTTCTCCGCGGGGGTTTGCAGCTTTTCGATGACGTTCGCGTCGGAATAATTGCATCACTTCAAAACGTTCCCATGGCAACAGGGGGAAATGGCGGCTCTTGTGTGAAGTAAACAAACATTTTTCAACTTTCTGCTAATATATATGTGACTTTTTTGCAACGAAAATGCGGGGATTATGAAATCATGCTAGCCCCGCATATTTTGCACACAGAAATAGGCAATTTACACGGCGAAAGTGCGGCATATTTGAAAAAATGTGGCCCCCGCATAAATATGCGGACTTTGGCTGATTATGCGTTAAATCATGCGATCGCATAATCACGTTTTTCTGGAGGGACTGCATTGAAGTCCATTATATGGAGAAATATCCTGGAACGTTTTCATCAAAAACCTTCATTTCTTTTCGACTGCAGAAAGAAAGACATGGACATCTTGGATGACATGGGGGTGAGTAAATGATCAGCAAAAGTTTATTTAAAAGTGAACTAATCCTTTAATGTCACTATTCTTCATCATTTTTGCTCTATAGCTTTTAATCAGTTGGTGTTTTCATGATTGTTTTTTGTGGATTATAGTGTCACGATCAACAACAGATCTATCTCAGACTAAACACATGTTGAGTGTCTGTTTTTTGTTGTTGCAATAAATCCCATTTGCTTTGCTGTTTTGTATCTAATGCCATTCATAAGTGTGACTGAAGTAAATAAATACTTTTACTGGACCGAACGCTACTGTTCAAAAGATCGGGGTCTGTATTTTATTCATCAAGGATGCATTCCATTGATCAGACGTGACATTAAAATGCTACAATTTCAAATAAATGTTGTTCTTTTGAACTTTCTATTCATCAAAGAATCATGAAAAATGCCTCAGTTTCCACACTAACATGAAGCGGTTTCAAAATTGATAATAATCATAAATGTTTCTTGAGTCGCAAATGATTTCTGAAGGATCATGTGACACTGAAGACTGGAGTAATGATGCTGAAAATTCACAGGAATAAATGACACTTTATACACTGATCAGGTATAACATTATGACCGGTGAGTAACACTGATGATCTCTGTTAGTGGGTGGGATATATTAGGCAGCAAGTGAACATTTCATCCTCAGAGTTGATGTGTTAGAAGCAGGAGAAATGGGCAAGCGTGAGGATTTGAGCGAGTTTGACAAGGGCCAGATTGTGACGGGTCAGAGCATCTCCAAAACTGCAGCTCTTGTGGGGTGTTCCCGGTCTGCAGTGGTCAGTCTCTATCAAAAGTGAAGGACCAGTGGAGAACCGGCCACAGGGTCATGGGCGGCCGAGGCTCATTGATGCACGTGGGGAGCGAAGGCTGGCCCGTGTGGTCCGATCAAACAGACGAGCTACTGGAGCTCAAACTGCTCCAGAAGTTAATGCTGGTTCTGATAGAAAGGGCTCAGAATACACAGAGCATCTCAGTTTGAGGAGTATGGGGCGGCACAGCCGCTGACCAGTGCCCATGCTGACCCCTGTCCACCGCCCAAAGCACCAACAGTGGCACGAGCATCAGAACTGGACCACGGAGCAATGGAAGAAGGTGGCCTGGTCTGATGATCACGTGTTCTTCTACATCACGTGGATGGCCGAGTGCGTGTGTGTGGCTTACCTGGGGAACACATGGCACCAGGTGCACTATGGGAAGAAGGCGTGGCGGTGGAGGCAGTGATGCTTTGGGCAATGTTCTGCTGGGAAACCTTGGGTCCTCCATCCATGTGGATGTGACTTTGACACGTCCCACCTACCTAAGCATTGTTGAGCCCATGTGCAGCCTTTCATGGAAACGGTGTTCCCTGTGGCTGTGGCTCTTTCAGCAGATAATGCTTCAGGAATGGTTTGAGGAGCACAGCAGCGTTCGCAACAACTAGCTTTGTGTCGTGATCGCACCTCGAGTCTAACAAAGAGAAATATCTGTGAAATGGCAAGTACCCGCTGAAGATTTTCCTCCATTTGCAGCACCTGAACGCACGAGAATTAACATGATCAGACAGTAAAAGCACGTCGCTGACAGCGAGGACTCGTTCTGTGCTGGGAAAGGTCACACGGAGACGCCATTTCCACCTCTGCGAAAATCTGAAATACTGTCTCACCCTCTTATAACGCAACGTTTAATGAGAGCAGACAGCTGAAATCATCTCCTAATCGCAGTGAAATCAGCCGTGAAGGAGAGACGGAGACACTTGATGCAACTATTGCACTACAAAGACCTGTAATATCAGACATGGACGCACATATGAATCTTTCATCATTAAACACTCCTGTAATGTGTTAATATACACAAAGAGAGCCAGCTCTGGTATTCAGCTCACATTCTGTTATATTTTAGTAATCATTTTCTGTTGCTGCAGACGAGATCAACAGTCAAATTCAGGTCAGATTTGTTGATCTGTAGAGGTAAAGCTTCACAGGGAGTTTATGGATGTGCGGCGTCCTCTAGTGGTCGTCTCTGAGAGACTCTCTTGATATTGTGCACCAATTAAAGGGACAGTTCATCATTTACTCACAATCGTGTTGTTGCAAACCTGTATGCGTTTCTTTCTTCTGCTGAGCACAAATTAAGATATTCCTCATTGTATTTTTTCTCCATACTGTGGAGGTCAATGGGGTCCATATTCTTCTAAATCTCTTCTTATGTGTTCAGCGGAAGAAAGAAATTAAAGTTTTGGGACGCCTGCCTTCACACACACATGAGCTTTAATCCGTAGGGTTTAATATGGAGCTCTAAAGCTGCGTTCACACCGGACGCGATTCGCGCGATTCGCGCGAGTGATTTACATGTTAAGTCAATGCAGAGACGCGAAATGGCATTCTGCGGCGCGATTCGCGCGAATGATGTTGCGTTCACACCGCACGCGATTCGCGCGATTCGCGCGAGTGATTTACATGTTAAGTCAATGCAGAGACGCGAAATGGCATTCTGCGGCGCGATTCGCGCGATTGAGGCGGCGAGATTCGAGCGATTCGCGCGATTGAGGCGGCGCGAATGACGCGAATTGAGCGTTTTGAACGCGCGATTCGCGCGAATCACGCGATTCGCGCGAATCGCTCAAGTTGAAAAATCTGAACTCTGGCGGATATTTCGCGCCGCGTTAACCAATCACGAGCTTGCTCTAGTAGTGACGCATTTACAAGCGGAGGCAGAAATCCCAACAACAATGGAGGACAAGATAATCGTGGCCGTATGTGGAGACCCGGAGCTGTACAATACATCATCCTATCACTACAGGAACAGGAATAAAAGGAATAAAAAGGATCTTGCTTGGAAGAAAGTGAGTTATTGTGAGTTATTGTGAGCCAAGTGAGCCATTTCACAACGAGACAGGAGCAGAAAAAAAGAGCCAGAGCCAGCGGCAAATGTGAGAAGGACTAGCCGAGGGAAGGCGGGTCTCGCCGGGTACACGAGCGCTGAGCGCCGCCGATGCCTTGGATCTCACAACTCCGAAAACGCCAGATAAAATGCTCAAATAGGCACTCTTTTTATAAATTAACCACAGATTTGAGCTTTAAACAACTATATTATCGCCTGAAAAAGTCTTTAAACTACGTTTTGTCGCACATTAATAGTAGTATTTTTTACAAAAAAGCTCATATAGGCTCATATAGAGCAGAAGCCCCGCCCATGACGCGAATTCGCGTCTGGTGTGTAGTTGTCACACGCGTTTTTCACGCGCGATTCGCGCGAATTACACGCGCGAATGAAGCGAGTGAACTCAAAATGTTCAAGCGTCCATCTTCGCGCGATTAGCGCAAATTATTCGCGCGAATCGCGTCCGGTGTGAACGCCACATAACAGCTTCAGCTCTTCTTTCCTCAAGGTTTAGGAGTGTGTTTATGGGGATTCTTCTAGAAGCGCATCTGTGATGTTGGACGAGAAGGCCTGGCTCTCAGTCTCCGCTCTAATTCATCCCAAAGGTGTTCTATCGGGTCGAGGTCAGGACTCAAGTTCCTCCACACCAAACTCGCTCATCCATGTCTTTATGGAGCGATGCTTTGAGCACTGGTCAGTCATGCTGGGACAGGAAGGGGCCGTCCCCAAACTGCTCCCACAAAGTTGGGAGCATGAAATTGTCCAAAATGTCTTGGTGAAGCATTCTGCATGCCTAGTGCTTGATTTATACACCTGTGGCCATGAAGGGATTGAACACCTGAACTCAGTGATTTGGAGGTCACTTCCTGTGTTTAATATTTATTTATATTTAACGCCATATCAGCAGCAACGGCTATTTACATGCAGACTCATAATCAATAAAACTTCAATAAATAAGTCAAAATTACATATAATAATTTAACAATACCTCTCTTTCAACAAATACAGCCATTATTTAAGCTTCTTCTGTTTAATATTTGATAGAAAATCTTGTTATTTATATATTAAATATCTTTTAATAAATAAAAATGTTGCCCAATTCACACTAAATAGCACATCATCAAAACACTAAATGTTTTTATTTTATTTATTTTAGTATCACCAATATACTATTATATATTTGTATTAATATTTTGAATACATTTTTATTTTTATACTGTCCATTTCACTTTAATTTAGGTTATAGTCTTAGTCATGTTGTTGCGTTTTTGTCTAAAAAAAAAACTTGACATAAAGCTTGTTCACGTGCTTTCTGTCATTCACTTGTCTGAGTAAAAAATGTGCTTGTCCAGAATTTTTTTTTTTTTTTTTTGTGTGTTGTGTAGGTTTCCCCCCTAATCTCATTAAATATAGGCTATGCTTCAGCTTTCCTTTTATTTTCTTAAATTTGATCAATAAATTAGGGCTGTTACCAATCAAATTAAATAATTTACACTGAAAAAATACAACTGAAATTCGAATAAAAACACTCAATATTTATATATAATACCATCACGACTGAAATGACCCTGATTTCATACGCCAGTTTCATAAACAATTATTAACATTAAGCCACTTACATTTTAGATGCAATATTGACTGTTTTTGTTCTATTTCAGCAGAGAAAATAGTTCCAAACAAAGATCACAGCAGAACCATAACGCTTCTCACAGCAACCGTGTGTGTTACTGAATGATTCAGTGTTTGAATGAATCGGTTGAATCAAAGATTCAATGACCAATTCATAAATGACCGCCTAATTCTTGAATGAATCAGCCGTTTGAACGAATCAACTCAATGACTCATTAAGACGGTCACCTGCTGCCACCTACTGGTGGTTTAGTTTAATCTTTCCAACATTTCTTATTTGTATATTCAAAAATATTTAAAATAATCTCATAACATTATTTAATGCAGTTGTAATTTTACAGTGTAAATAATAGTATTATTCTAATTTAATTTATAAATCAAATTTAAAAATATAAAATGAAAGCTGAAGCATAGTCTCGTCCCGGACAAGCGTTAATGTCGAGCCCTGTAGATATTGATTTCTTTATCAGTTTCTATATACAAGGGTCTGTTTACGCGATACTAAAAACAACGGAAAACTTTGTTGTTTTGGGGCCTGAAAACGCAAATGTTTTAAAGCAGGTTTCAAAGTGCAAGTTCTTGATAACGATACCGTTATCGTGCAAATGAGTGAAAACGGTGATGTCATGCGCATGCGTATTACATGTTTCTTTGCAAAGTGACATCGCCATCTACTGGCCTGGCAGCAGAATACATCGCTTTTAACCGTTTTCACAGATCTGTTTGACCACTTTGTCTGTACGCAAAAAATAAAAAGGAAAAACATTTCCATTTTCAGTACATTGTTGTCGTGTAAACATACCATAATTTACTATATCAGTGTTTCTGAACTCCTGAAACGCCTCCATCTTGAGTTTTCTTCCGGGAACCGACACGTCACAATATTCCTCATTATAATAATTAATACACTGAATAAAGGGGCGGGCCTGGTTGAGTTAGTTAGTCGTGAGTTGAAACTGGCGGTTATGGTAAGGGGCGGGACATTTCCCTGCTTGACATATCACAACACACTGCTCCAGCCGACCAATCAGAGCACAGTGTGCTTTCAGATGGAGGGGGTTCATAGAGACAGGAAGTAAACAGAGCGTTACTGACAGACTGGGAAGAGAGGAGCCGCAACAATGGAGAAAATGAGGAAATAATCAACATTCAATCTCTAGGAGAGCACAAGAGTTTGTAAAAGAGTGTAATAGGTTACCGTTACACTTAAAGTTGTCTTTTACAGTGTTATCCTTCTGTAATGCATACTTCAGATGCTGCTGTAATGCAAAGACTCCTGACAGCCAGCCTTCACCTCCCAAATAAATCACATTTCATCCCAGGGAATTATCAGTGTCCTGTAATGGCACGCTTTGTTTTTTCAGTCTGCTGCACCTGTGCATGTCCGTCACGTGTATGTGTGTGTGTGTGTGTGTGTGTGTGAGAGTGTGTCCTACCCATGGATCAGCGCTCTCACACCGCGTCCTCTCTGACTGCTCCTCCTCGGGTCTCCTGCTCACCTCCACGCAGGTAAGCCGCACCGTTACAGGGGTCAAAGGTGATGTCCAGCGGCACGACGAGGCGTTTGTGTGATTCTTGCTGCTGTCTAAAGGAACAATGGAGTTATTTTAGGACTGATCTTGTATGTGAAACATGTGCATAATGATTAGAAAAGGGATTTTCAAGGCTGCCCTGATCTGGTGATGATCATTGATGATTATTCTCCTGTTTGTTACTGTTAAGCTGCTTTGAATCAGTCTGTGTTGCATAAAGAGCTGTAGAAATCAAGCTGATTTGACACTTTACAATAAGGTTGACAAGAACTAACAATGAAAAATACTAGTTAATGTATACATAACTTAAAGTTGTATCTGTTATTTAACAGACCAGAGCTAGCATGACCTAACAATGTATTTTATTAACTAATGTTTACGAAGATTAATAAATTGTAACAGATGTGTTGCTCATTGTTGGTCAATGTTAATGGCAACTAATAGGTCATCGTTCTAAAGCGTTATCAGATTTACAGTGTTTTTTGACATCAAAATGAATGTATTGGTCCTTTAATGTATGGGTTTCTTATATGTTTGCAATTTGTCTGCAATTTTTGTGTAATTTAAAAAATATTTGATTAGCTTATATATATTAGCTCTCACAAGACTTTAATAAAAATATTTAATCAAATTAAATAATATTTTAAAGCACAGTTACATGTCTGTAAATCACAATTACATTACAAGTCTTTTTCACATTGCATGAAGCTTAAACATGGAAACACACTGTTGCATTTATGTTTAAAACTCTGCAAGTTAATTCCATTGAAATGCAATGTATGTTCATTTCTTTTATGGTGTCTGTGTTTTATTGCTCGTTACATATATGCAGCTTTATATAAAGTTAAACCCTTATATATACATGCAATATGTATGCAAGCACGTCCAACTTTATCCTCACACCTCCAGTACACTTGATATATACGGTATTATATAGCAACTCTCAACTGCTTGATTGTTAATATTGTTGCAAAATGTAAACTATATTATCGTCCAGCTCTAATCTGATAAATGCAACTATAAGGCATGAAGATATTATAAACATTAGGGATGCACGTTATATCTGCCGATATATGTTCATTTTTAATGTTATCGGGACGATAAAAGAATTTGTCCGATATCTTAAGGCCGATAAATAACCCTAATGTATTATTTCCTCCAGCTGAGACACTTCAGATGTGCACAGTTATCAGCTTTCAAATATAAAGAATTATCGGATATCGGTCAAAATTATCATATCAGTGCATCTCTAATATATCGGTTATAGGCATTCAAATATAAAGAATTATCGGTTATCGGTCAAAATTATCATATCAGTTCATCTCTAATATATCGGTTATCGGCTTTCAAATATAAAGAATTATCGATATTGGCCAAAATGATAATATCAGTGCATCGCTAATATATCGGTTATTGGCATTCAAATATAAAGAATTATCAATATCGGCCAAAATGATCATATCAGTGCAGTCCTAATTTATCGGTTATCAAGCTTTCAAATATTAAGAATTATCGGTTATCATTATTGGCCAAAATTTTCATATCAGTGCATCCCTAATATATTGGTTATAGGCATTCAAATATAAAGAATTATCGGTATCAGTATCGGCCAATATGATCATATCAGTGCATCTCTAATATATCGGTTATTGGCATTCAAATATAAAGAATTATCAATATCGGCCAAAATGATCATATCAGTGCAGTCCTAATTTATCGGTTATCAAGCTTTCAAATATTAAGAATTATCGGTTATCATTATTGGCCAAAATTTTCATATCAGTGCATCCCTAATATATTGGTTATAGGCATTCAAATATAAAGAATTATCGGTATCAGTATCGGCCAATATGATCATATCAGTGCATCTCTAATATATCGGTTATTGGAATTCAAATATAAAGAATTATCCGTATCAGCCAAAAGGATCATATCAGAGCATCCCTAATTTATCGCTTATCAAGCTTTCAAATATAAAGAATTATCGGTTATCATTATTGGCCAAAATTTTCATATCAATGCATCCCTAATATTATCAGCTTTCAAATATAAAGAATTATCTGTATCAGAATTGGTCAAAAAGATCTTATCAGTGCATCCCTAATTTATCGGTTATCAGCTTTCCAATATAAAGAATTATCGGTTATCCTTATTGGCCAAAATGTTTATATCAGTGCATCCTTGATATATAGCGGTTATCGACTTTCAAATATAAAGAATTATCGGTATCAGTATCGGCCAATATGATCATATCAGTGCATCCCTAAATGCAAATGTGAAAATCTGAAGACAGGGTCTCTGTATTGAAGCTCTGAAAGGATCAAATATTTATAACGCTCTGCATTTCAACATGTCTGTGGATACAGTAATATTTACCTCAGCAGTTTGAGGCGTTTCATCACACATCTGGAGTTTTATGCACCTTTTCTCTCTCTATCAGGTGAGCTATGGATGAAAGCACCTTTGAGACATTTGAGGAAGAGCTCGGTAAACCACTGCAAGACAATCCGCCTCTGAAACCCATCAGACAAGCGCGAACCGGAAGCAGAGCAGGTACAAATGAGCTCAAATAATCTGAGCAAATGCATTGCAAACAAGCAGAGAAGTGATTGGCACAAGCATGTTTCTACTCTAGATTTCTGTTTCAAACATGAATATAAAGCCTCAGGAATCAAGATGTCTTGGAGGCAAAGAGTTCTTTCTAAATTAAGATCAGGGCGTCAACTCTATTTGTGGTGTTAAAGTGAACAGCGGGTCTAATAATACAACACAATAACCTTGACAGACACGAGAAACACGACACCGTCCAACAGCAGCTCTCTCTAAAGCTTTTTGACTTGCTCTAAACTATTTTACTGTAAGAGTGCAAGCACTTTCTTCATTTTTACTGTAAATTATAAAGGTAATTCATTATTTTACATGTATTGTGCAATAAAACCACCTGCATTGTGCCTATTGTGAACCCATTGTGCTTTTATTCATTATTGTTTATGTTCACGAACACGTCACAATATTCCTCATTATAATAATTAATACGCAGAATAAAGGGGCGGGGCCTGGTTGAGTTAGTTAGTCGTGTGTTGAAACTGGCGGTTATGGTAAAGGGCGGAACATTTCCCAAACACCAATCACAACACACCTCTCCAGCCGACCAATCAGAGCACAGTGTGCTTTTCAGAAGGAGGGGCTTCATAGAGACAGGAAGTAAACAGAGTGTTACTGACAGACTGGGAAGAGAGGAGCCGCAACAATGGAGAATATGAGGAATAATCAACATTCAAGCAGGAAAACCTGCTCTAGCAGAGACAGAAAACACAGAGAGACTTTGTAAAAGGGCATAATGTAATCATTTCTCACTGATTAACTGTAGCATTTTTGTCATGTGAGTCTGATCTGTTGTTGTTTATAGAGATGTACGCTCAGAGGAGGGCGCGAGAGGTGAGTCTGATATCACATGACAGCTGGAGATCACGGTGCCACATTCATGGCCTGTTTAAAGCCAAATCATTTGAACATGACCTTTAACACAGACATTTACAGTTCCATTAATAAACCTTCTGTGTCCTACAGGAAGCTCCAATCATCCAGCAAGTCCCGAAGATGATTCCACGGGAACATCCGGTCTCCAGTGCCAGTATGTCGCCCGGATCACCTGCAAAACACAAATTCATGATCATTTACACTCTTTCAGTCTCTTCTTGGCTAGTTCTAGTCCATCAAGTTCTAGTTCACTCCTAGAAAAAATTTAATTTCCCCCTTACAATAGTACTGTTATATGTATTATTTGAATACAATTTTATTTAAATAGTTAAATCTATCTTTATTATAATTTATATTATATTTATTTTTCACAATTTTTACCCTTTTGAAAACCCCTAGTCTATCCTATATGCAAAGTTTATCAGAGGAACACAAATATTTTGCGAGCGAACACAAAGTTTCTCGGGGGCGGAATAGTTCCGCAAAAAAACAAAACAAAAAAAACATTGAAATATATCTCAAAGTTTGTCATAGGAAAGCAAATATTTTGCAAGCAAACAAAGTTTCTCAGGGAAAGGAATAGTTTTGTGAGATTCGCAAATTTATCAGGGGAACCAATATTTTGTGAGTGAACGGCAAGTTTCTCGGATACGAATAGTTTTGCGGAAAAAAAACATTGAATATAATGCAACATTTTTCAGGAGGAACGCAAATATTTTGCAAGTGAACGCAAAACTTCTTGGTTAATAGTTTTGTGAGAAAAAGCATTGAAATATAACGCAAAGTTTATCAAATGAACGCAAAGTTTCTTGGGGACGGAATAGTTTCGCAAAAAAAGCATAACGAAAATATTTTGCAAGTGAACGCAAAATTTCTTGGACGATAGAATAGTTTTGTGAGAAAAAGCATTGGAATATAACGCAAAGTTTATCAGGGGAATGTAAATATTTTGCAAGTGAACGCATAATTTCTCGGACGATGAAATAGTTTTGTGAGAAAAAGCATTAAAATATAACGCAAAGTTGATCAGAGGAACTCAAATATTTTGCCAGTGAACGCAAAATTTCTCAGGGGACGAATAGTTTTGCGGAATTTTTTTTTAAAAAATATAACGCAAAGTTTATCAGAGGAACGAAAATATTTTGTAAGTGAACGCAAAATTTCTCGGACGATAGAATAGTTTTGTGAGAAAAAGCAATGTAATATAACGCAAAGTTTATCGATGGAACGCAAATATTTTGCGAGTGAATGTTTCTTTCTGGACGGATCAGTTTTATTTAAAAAACATTGAAATATAACACAAACACTATCAGGAAATCGCAAATATATAACGTTCTGCGAGGGAAAGAAAAAATATAGAGAGAATATAATAATAAAATCTCATATTTAGGAGCTCCGTAATATTAGCTGAGACATATGAATTATGAGCTTAGAATGAAATATATCTGCAGCCCATATGATCATGTCTCTGTGGTTCTGTCCGTCCGTCCAGCGTCGCTACGCAAAGCTCTGTCCATGCAGAACCTGACCCAGATCGAGACGCCGTGGGAGGGTGTGACGCTGAACAGGTGTCTGTTCCTAGCCATAACCATCCTTCTGCTGACCTCCGGCTTACAACGAATACACGGCAAGTGTGTTAATGTCACTACACGGGGGGCTCAATAACTTCTGGAAACTAGTCGTCTGATCACCCTTACGAAAACTAACCATAGTTTTATTGTAGTAAAATGTAGTAACCATGGTTTTTTGGCTAATTGAATACCATTAATATAACTACAGTTTAACCACAAATACCATGGTTAAACTGTGGTTAGAGAAGCAAAACCATGGTTAATTTGCGGTTACCATGGTTTTACTACAATAACCATGGTTTTTTGGTTTTATTTGTAGTAAAAACATGGTTTATTTTCGTACGGGCAGAATGATTGACAGCTGTGTTCTCCTCACGCAGAGGCCGTCAGAGGCCGTAAGGACGCGAGTGAAGGGCTCGCAGCACTAAATGAGAGACACGCTCTGATTAAAAGGGGGAAAATTACACCACATGAGGTGAGAACAAACACAAACACAAGGCCTATAAGGGTAAAGATAATAAAGTGTCTCATAAAGTTATGTTTTGATGTGTAAAGTAGTAACGAGCGCTTTCAAAACACTTACAAATCTTTTGTTTTGAATCAGAGCTTGTCGAGTCACGTGATGATCTCATAAGACGAGACGAGTTACGCCCAGAGCCGTTAAACGTTTTTTAACGGCTCTGGATACGTCATACTGATCAGTTTTATAATGTCGGTTCATTTTATATTAATCTAATTAATTTTAATATGCATCTAATACAAAACGAAGAATAATTGCTTCTAATTGAACTAGTTTAAGCCTCGTCTAGGACTACAAATCAATTAAACACAACGGAGCCTTAATATTTAATTATGTGTAGATGACATTTTCATGAAAACATTGGCATTTGGTTTGTAAAATTTGTAATTATACATATTTGGGCTGAGTTTCCATTCCATTTACACCGAAACAGTGAATCGTTTTTACGAAGGAACCGGTTCATTTGAATCATAACTTCAGAGAGATTCGTTTCACTCATCAGGTGTCTCGTATCACTCCGCAGACTCGCGCTTTTTTTCTTTCATACACTTAGCGCCATCTTGTGTCTCAGTTTTTTAATGTAGTAAAAAACAATTTACCTCAGAACATAGTGTTGATATTATTGTCAAAATATTTCATTGTTGGTCGAGTTGTTTTGTACTTTGTATGGACTATTTTTCTTAGCGGAAGCTAACATACAGATAAAAACGTAAAATAATTGAAACTCAAATCATTATTTCACATCTGTGGTTATTTATTTGGTGAGCTGGAGTGTAATAAGCAGGATAATGTACAGTTAGTTGGTCTTTAGTGATTTATTACAGATTTCACAGAACAATGTGTATTTAAATGGTAATATTTCACTTCTGAATTGATCCTCTTAGCCGGACACTTTCTTATGGGACACGTTGTTCTGGTGGCTTGATGATGATGACGAAGTATCCAGGAAATCCAAGAGAGCGAGTGTTTCCAGGGGCCTCAGAAACCGGGCCCTTCCAGACCGCAGGCTCCTGAAGAAGAGAGGGACAAAATTCACAGAGCGCAGAGGAAGACGAGAAGTAGATGAGGTTAAAGAGAGACAGACAAGACAGAAAGAAAAAGAGATGAAAGTCAAGAAGAAGGTAGAGGAAGAGGAAGAAAAGGAGACGAAGAAGCTAAAGAAACCAGCGAAAGAGAGCAAGCAAAAGCTTATGAAAGAGTGAAAGTGAGTGCAGAAGAAAATGAGGATGTCACAATGCAAAATAATCTTAATGCTGATTACTCTCTTGATTATAGGGTGAAATATGTTCATATCCACACATTATGACCTGGACTGATGATGAACTCTATAATTTGTAAAATATCGATGGTCCAACCATTGACCCCTTCAGCACCGTCCAAATGTCTGCTTGCAAAACTCACCCACATCATCTTCTGCTAGTTTCAGATGCCAATGAAATAATTCATTATATTGTTGTGAGATCAGGAAGTTAAAGAACTAATACTTCAAATAGGCTACACCAGTTTCTTTTGGATGTTTACGTCGGTATTGTGCAAAAGTAAAGCTTTTTTAAAAATGTACTTAGTGTTTTTTCTCCACCAAAATCCAATGAGCTTCAAACACCTGAGCGTGCAGACATCAGTCATTACAATATGATTTAGTTTTGGAGATGCAAGTAAAGCCCCAAGAAAATGAGCAACAATTGACAATTCTTGTTTTTTTTTAATGTAATATTGCCGTTTATTATGAATGATATATCTGTGCACATTTTTATCCCCCCTCCCCCAGCCACCTGTCACTCACAACCACAATCATCCAATCAATTCTCCAGATTAAATCAGGCCCCGCCCTACATTTGTTCTTGTTTGAGAAGCGTTTCACTCAGGGCACAATATGGAAGGAATGACCAGTGCAACTTCGGATTTATGTTGATGTTTTAATAATAAAAACAAATCATAAAAATAACATTTGAACATTGCAACTTTAGAAGTCTCAATATCAGTATAAATTCACAAAACTACATATTTTTAAGCACATATCAACGATCAACGATTTAAGCCGATCAACGATCATGGATGTCCAGCATTGTGTGGCATCCCGTCGGAGGGGAGCGGCGGCCGCATGTGGGGGGGCAGGGCACCTGGAGGGGGCATTTGTGGGGGCATGTGATGTGGAACGGGGGCACCAGGGGGCAGAGGGGGCATTCCCGGGATCCCTCCAGGCGGCGGCGGTGGCATGGAGTCGCCGAGCTGACGTGGGCCGAGTCCGGTGATCAGCGAAGGTGGACGCTTCACGCCGACGGGCGCTCCCTGTCCCGGTGGAGCGGGCATAGCCTTCTCCATCTTAAAGTGAAACTGCAGGAAAAACTGGAAGAGAAGGAGAGATTGTGTATTCAGCGTTTTCCTCCGGGAACTACCACGTCACAATATTCCTCATTATAATTAATATGCAGAAGAAAGGGGCGGGGCATGGGTGAGTTAGTTAGTCGTGTGTTGAAACTGGCGGTTATGGTAAGGGGCGGGACATTTCCCAAACACCAATCACAACACACTGCTCCAGCCGACCAATCAGAGCACAGTGTGCTTTCCAGAAGGAGGGGCTTCATAGAGACAGGAAGTAAACAGAGTGTTACTGACAGACTGGGAAGAGAGGAGCCGCAACAATGGAGAATATGAGGAATAATCAACACTCAAGCAGGAAAACCTGCTCTAGCAGAGACAGAAAACTTTGAAAAAGAGCATGTGTGTAAAATTGGCTTTAGACTCTAAAATGGATTCAGGGTTGCCTGTACAAAAGATTATAATAAGAACATCAAAAATCATTTGATCGACCAAATTGTTATTTTTCCATCCATTCTCACCTGTTTCGTTTCCCTATTCCAGTGCGTCCAAAAACGAGTCTCGGCTTTGTCAATCTCTCGACTGGGGACCTGGAAATACGACAGGAGCATAACATAAGAATAACTCGCTTATACACTCACCTAAAGGATTATTAGGAGCAGCACTAATACTGTGTTTGACCCCTTTGGCCTTCAGAACTGCCTTAATTCTACGTGGCATTGACTCAACAAGGAGCTGAAAGCATTCTTTAGAAATGTTGGCCCATATTGATAGGATAGCATCTTGCAGTTGATGGAGATTTGTGGGATGCACATCCAGGGCACGAAGCTCCCGTTCCACCACATCCCAAAGATGCTCTATTGGGTTGAGATCTGGGGACTGTGGGGGCCATTTTAGTCCAGTGAACTCATTGTCATGTTCAAGAAACCAATTTGAAATGATTGGAGCTTTGTGACATGGGGCATTATCCTGCTGGAAGTAGCCATCAGAGGATGGGCACATGGTGGTCATAAAGGGATGGACATGGTCAGAAACAATGCTCAGGTAGGCCGTGGCATTTAAACCATGCCCAGTTGGCACTAAGGGGCCTAAAGTGTGCCAAGAAAACATCCCCCACACCATTACACCACCACCACCAGCCTGCACAGTGGTAACAAGGCATGATGGATCCATGTTCTCATTCTGTTTACGCCAAATTCTGACTCTACCATCTGAATGTCTCAACAGAAATCCAGACTCATCAGACCAGGCAACATTTTTCCAGTCTTCAACTGTCCAATTTTGGTGAGCTGGTGCAAATTGTAGCCTCTTTTTCCTATTTGTAGTGGAGATGAGTGGTACCCGGTGGGGTCTTCTGCTGTTGTAGCCCATCCGCCTCAAGGTTGTGCGTGTTGTGGCTTCACAAATGCTTTGCTGCACACCTCGGTTGTAACGAGTGGTTATTTCAGTCAAAGTTGCTCTTCTATCAGCTTGAATCAGTCGGCCCATTCTCCTCTGACCTCTAGCATCAACAAGGCATTTTGGCCCACAGGACTGCCCCATACTGGATGTGTTTCCCTTTTCACACCATTCTTTGTAAACCCTAGAAATGGTTGTGCGTGAAAATCCCAGTAACTGAGCAGATTGTGAAATACTCAGACCGGCCCGTCTGGCACCAACAACCATGCCACGCTCAAAATTGCTTAAATCCCCTTTCTTTCCCATTCCGAAATTCAGTTTGGAGTTCAGGAGATTGTCTTGACCAGGACCACACCCCTAAATGCATTGAAGCAACTGCCATGTGATTGGTTGATTAGATAATTGCATTAATGAGAAATTGAACAGGTGTTCCTAATAATCCTTTAGGTGAGTGTATAATAGACGTAGCTTTAAATGCCATTGTGTCCTGTTAGACATATTGCTGCCTGACCCCAGTATTCAAACACAAGACCGATGTTTAACCGGACAGACCTTGAACGCGATGGTCTCGTACGGCTCAGCGGCGAACAGCAGGTACTGCCAGCGGCGGTCGGGAGGCTCGATCCTCTGCTCGTATGCGGACATGAAGCGATGCCTCGGCCCGATGCCCTCCGCTATCTCTGGGTAATCGATCTGAAGAACAAGAATCCGTTAACGTCACCATTAAGGTTTGCAGATCAAAGGTTATGCAACAGGCCACTGGATTTACCTGGAAAAGCAGACTCTGCTGTCCGACCTCTGGATCCCGTTGTTTGGTTACTATAGGCAAGATAAAAAAAAGGCACATTTGTTAATCAATGAATTTAAGATCTGTACTGGTGAATTTCTATTTGAAACAACATTTTAAATTGTTCTCTGGTGTCTACATAGAGGGTGTATGGCTTATTTAAGGTCAATAATTGTCCAGATATGGTTTTACAGGTCCATTTACCACTCTAGAAATCTTCCCCAGGATGAAATGGTCTGTTTTTGCCTTATTTGGAAGGGTCATGAATATTAATGCAGAGTTCTGCTCTGATTGGCTGTTTCACTGCGGCTCAATGATAGCTGACCGTCATGACGATGGACAGATTAGGCATTCAACCTTATATGTTTGAGCCTGTTTCTAACGAAGATGCAGATTTTGAGGAACAAAAACATGTTTTGAGATTGGAAATGAACGCTTCTGAATGGTAAGTTTAGTATTTATTTTAATTAGGAACCTGCAAAATCATTACGTCCATACCAGAACTTCAGCCTAAACGATAACTAGCATATAGCATTAAATATATCACATCAGCAGTCACAACTTTTTTAGCATTGTAAAAACATTTTAATTATTGTAATGTGTCCCTGTATGATTTTACAAAGATAGCTTCTTCACTTTGAATCACAAACTGAATTGGGTAGCGCTTAAATATGTTGTTTGTACAGTAACGTTTGATTGATTTAAAAGTCGACTTGATTTAAAAGTCGATTTATTTAGCCATTTAGTTATGTAAGATACTCGGATTATCCTATTGTTACTGTACTAGCATCTTGCGTTGGATCTAGGCAACAACGGGGATATTGTCGTTAATGTTGTCTCTCTAAGAAACTTTCAATTTAATCAGAAATGGTTTAGACAGTCAAGAAGTGAATAAAATCACTGCTCGCAGGAATATGGTGGGAATTGCCCCTTTCTTCAGTGTCAGACGCTGAGCGAAGCCGGATTGATATTGTCCCAGTTTTGAAAAACTGTCCGTGGTGAAATGGGCTGAGCAAACTAACAACTTTGAATTAAATTGTTGCGGTATCCGATTATAAATAAACATCAGCCATGCCTGTTGACATGTTTTATCTGTGGGAAGAGTGTGAAACGTCTTCACATCCCCTGCACAGCCTGGAACACAACACTGGTGTCCATGATCTGCCATGTTCGCTATCCTTGCGTGACGCTCGTTTACCTGCAGAGATGATTCGGCTGCGCAGTTTCGCCTGACAGTGAACATGTGCTTGCTTATGCAAATGTTGGGGGGCGTACATATTAATGATCCCGACGATTGCATCACTCTCGGTGTTATGTTGAGATTCGCCTATTTTTCCGTGGTGTTTTTCACAAACGAGATTTACATATGAAGGAGGAGGCAATAGTGTTTGAGACTCACTGTATGTGATTTACATGCACTGAACTCCTGTTATTTAACTATCAAGTCAAGTCAACTTTATTTATATAGCGCTTTTAACAATGTAGATTGTTTCAAAGCAGCTTTAGAGTGTTAAACAGGAAAATAAGGCAGCATCATTTTATTCAGCTGTATAGCCATTTGATGTCATCAGTTCATTTCAATTTCCATACGGTGACAGTGTGGGCTTTAGATCAATAATTAGATCAGTAATTTAGTTTATATGGTTAATTTAGTTTATTAATTAGATTTATTTCGATGTTTAGTTGAAAAATTTAGTGTCCCCAACTGAGCACGCCAAGCCAGAGGCAACAGTGGCAAGGAAACCAAAACCCCATCAGGAGCAGAATGGAGGAAAATAAACCTGGGAGAAACCAGACTCAGTCGGGGTGCCAGTTCTCCTCTGGCAAGGTTAATTTAATTTTTCATTCTAGGGCACCTTTAAAAAAAATATCCCTCCATGACAATGACTACGTTTATATGTGCAACAATAATATTTACATGGTAAAGTTGAATCGCAAGAAGATGAGAGTGCATGCATTGCTGGGAAACATGTCTGAACGGAAATCATTCTGCTTATGTTTTATAAACCAGACTCAATGTCTTACCTTTATAACCGGGTCTGCCAATCTTGACAAACTTCTTCACCTCAACCTTGACCTTCTCTGGAGCAGGCTGTGCCGGAGCTTCCTTTGCCTCTTTTGCGGCTCGTCTCGCCCTGAAATAACAAACGACACAGTAAGTTCCCGCTCCTCATCCTGATGATCAAGTGTGTGTGAACGCAGCACTTACAGGTTAGACTGGTGCTTTTTGCCCTGTGTGTGAGCGAGGTAACTCCCCTAGAAGAGAAAAATCACAAACAATTCACATTTAAAGTCGAACGAGACGCATTCACGCTCATGAAATGCGTTAATGTTCCTCCACATACCTCATTATTGTGCAGCGTGAGACACAGTTTACACTCATAAGACCCCAAGTGGTTTTTCATGAAGTACGGATCTTTATTGATGTCTATCGTCTCCAGTGCGAGCTGTCGCAGTCGCTCACGCCGGTCTCGGTTGCTCTCGGACGACGAGGCGACGCCGCCGCTGCCCGTTTTCCCGCCAGCTCTGTGCTGGAAATCCATGATGGCAGATCCTCACGCTACAGCTGCTGAATCCAGCCGAGAGGGAAACACGGTTAAAGGGGACATGTGATGCATTCTTCATCTTGCGCACACATCCAAAACATGCGCAAAGAAAGCCGCCTCTCATTAGGGCTGCTCGATTATGGCAAAAATCATAATCACGATTATATCGGTCAATATTGAAATCACGATTATTGGTGGGTCATATGATCAAAATCTTATGTCATGATATGAGAAATTTTACACGTCAAAATTATCCATACTTTAGCAAAAACTAATACTAGGTTAATTAATGCAAGTAGGCTAAATGTCCTCAAAACAGCTACAGAGGACAAGTAAACAGTCCTCAATAAAATAAAAACAAAGAAACTAGTTAAACTAACAAAACCAATAAAAAATACAAATAAAATAAACAGGTTTTCCAGGAAGATGTACTAACAGTGATATTTAGATGAGTAATACACAGCAAAAAAAGTAAAATAACTGCTGTATAAATGAAATATTGACTAATTCTTATTTAAAACGAATAAAAAGATACGCATTCAAGAGCAGTGAGTGATTTTATCTTTGTCTTTTTTTGTTAGATTAACAATGTCGGCTGCTGTCCCTTTAAGAGCTGCGCGTACCATAGGCCCACTGTTATACACGCGCTCTTTCTCTGTGTTCATTTAAGGCATAACCGACTGCATTTACGAGGATACTTACCAAAAAGGCATTTCGATATATTTGAGTGTACTACACTATTTGAGCGTTTAGGCGTGTCTCTGAAGCCCATAGTATACTTTGCTTATGCGCGTTCCGCCCCGTCTCGGAGCGCGCACGCTGGTGGTCGCCTATGGAACAGCATTTCTTTCACAGCTTAATGCGCTTTTAATAGCATTGTTTGGTATCAACCACGTCCCGCAGTTTCTCAACAGTAGACTGCATTTTACATCACTCTCTTATTCAGCTGATTTGGATGTTAAGTTTTGGGTTAGAGAGGAATGCAAGCGCACTGCTGTGAAGGAAAGGAGAGTGTGCGGACTAAACACGGGAAGCCGTACAGTAATCGTTTTACCTCGATTATCTTATTTTCATATTCGTTGGAAGCCAAAATCGAAATACGATTAACTGAGCAGCCCTACCTCTCATACAGAATAGTGTGCGTTACTGAACTGAGTTATCATCATAAACAGTCGGTTACGTCTAAAGTAATCGGTTGAAAAAGGAAACGCGTAACGGTATATTGGATCCGTCTATTAGCTCTTAAAGTGACAGCAGCCTAATATTCCTGCTGCCATATCTATAATAACGCTAATCAAACAACAAAAGTCTGAATAAGTTTTGTAACTATATATGTATATTTATAAAATGCAGCGTTATTTTACATTTGATTACAGATTCTGTTCCTGAAAATCTTAAAACACTGGTCATTTAAATCATATCATATGTTTTATTTGTTCTTTGTTTAACTACTGAGTGTTTGTCTTTAATAATGCTTGAGATTTATATTTGTTTGGCTAGTTGTTTTTGCTATATTATTTTTAGACCATAGGCTTGTGTAAAGTTCTTTAGCCTGTTGATGGTTCAGCTACAATTCAATGTTTTAAATAAGACTTAAAATAAACCTGAATAATATCCAAGATTTGTTTTTACCTTATCGAAATCGTTCAAATTCAAACGATACCCTAATCAGGTAACCGTTAAAAAGCGTACGTTTTTAACGGTCGCGAATTAAATTCAAATTCAAATGTAACGTTAGTACCTTCAACGGTCGCGATCATGGAGGTGCAAAATCTTCATAGATGATGGAAGCCAATAACGAAAGACAAGAGCTCTTGATTATTTTAAACTTTCATATAATAGTCTGAGCGTTAGCTTGTTAAATTGTAAAGTGAGTGGAAAATAGTCACACAATATTATATAATATTTTTAGAGCAAGAAACCTTGACTAACATAACAGAATAAAAAAAAAACATAAAACGCATATGATCCCATTTGAGGTTGAGGTTGTAAGGTTTCACTTATCAACTAAAATTAAATATAACGTTAAGTTTACATAAATATAATAACACAATAGTGTGTTAGAGCAGAATCTGACCGATCTGCTTTTAAAGCTGCCCTTTCAATGAACAATAACGAACCCATATGGCTTATTAAAAGACTGGTGCGTTATCTTTGTTTTAAAAGAGAAAATAAGTATCATTTTTATCGAAAAACTCATTTAGAAAACAACTTTACCTAACGTCCAGATCACGCTTGCCGCCGTCGCAGTTGTAATGCGCATGCGCGACGAGTGATGCTCTTCCTGTTCCTGTTATTTTGACATGCACAACTTTATTGATCACAGTACAATAGCAATTCTTAATACAGTGAGTGTGCACACAAGTCTAAAAGAAAACATTCTTGACTGGTTTTTACTAAAAATAGGCGACAATGCGTGTTTAAAACACGCCATCTTGAAAAATCGAATTAACATAAACATAGCTTATTATTTTAAAGACATTTATATGTGTGTACAGACGTTTTTTAGTGGTAAATCAACGCCCTCTGTCGGCTAAATGTGTTCAGTTCCTCCAACTTGTGTGCGTAGATGCCTCATTAGTGGCTGTTAAGCCATCCGCCATATTGGAACGGTCAAAACATCGTCCGTGAACACTCGAGAGCAGGTTTTCTGGGAGTCTGGGATCGTAGTTGGATGAATGTCTATATCAATAGACATCAGCAGATGATTTAGCTAAACTAACACTCGATGGCGTCAGCGAATACAACATTAAAAAGTTACCATACCCCAGTAAACACAGAACGTTCCCATAACGTTCCCATAAGGTTCCCGTTTGGTTATTTTTGTGTTGAACCAAATAAGAACGTTCTCTATTGGTTGTGTTTTTGTAACCAGAACGTTCCCTGCAGGTTATTTTTAGATTTATTTTTTTTATAAGGTTTATTTGTATATTTCGTCACTGCGCCTCTGATCTGCGCGCGCTTCTCCAGCACGCGCTTTCTTTCGTCTTCCACAGAAAGACGCGCACTCGCGTAATTTAAAAATGAACGGTCATTTCGTTTTTACCGACTGACTAACATTAGTTTATCGATCTTTATTGAATAATATGTTATAATTAATAAATATACCAGTGTAAATAGTGTGATTTCAGAGAGATTTGACACGTAATTGAAGACAACATGATGTTAACCGAGGAGTTCTGGTTTACTGACCAAAAGAGAGAAGCGTTCCGTTAATTCAGTGGTAAGAAAATAATGCAATGTCATCCCAGTTAAAGTCATCTTTATTCATTATTAATGTCTGTGAATAAAATTCATATTTTAAAACCGCATATTGTGTTGAAGTCATTGTTATTTGGCACTTAAACGTAAAACCTGGTTGTGGTAGTGTCAGTGATACAAGTTACGAAATGTTCATATTAATGCATAATTCAATCTTATTTAATCCTCCATATGAAGGTTTATGTGCTTGAATTATTTCTATTGATTAAATAAGTTCAAAACAAGACATGGATTGTAGTAGCTACTGATTATTGACGTCCATTCATCCTTTTTCCCGCCGCTTATACCCTATGGGACGCTTATACCCTATGGGACGCGGGCATTGCTGGACGATTACTGACGTACCGCAGGGTAAATGATATCGGAGTAAAGAGGTTAGGGGAACGTTCCGGGAAGGTTAGGGGAACGTTCTCCAGGTAACATTCTATTTACGTAAAGAAAACTTTCCTGGCTAACCAATAGAGAATGTTAGGATGCCTGTTCTGGGAACCAAAAATTGTTATCTGGGACTATAAAACCCTGTAATATTAAGCGAATACGTATAGAGAATACATTCTAACATGTGAAAGGTTATCCCATTTCTTCAGGACATTAAATCTCCGCGGTTTTACAAGCATTAATCATTGATTCGAGTGACGACACGCTGACCGTTCCAAGATGGCGGGCGCGCCGACGTGTCTGGATCAGTCGAATTTGATTCTACGTAAACACATCTATGTGTGTGTGTTTAGATTCAGTTCGCAGAATCAGTAGAGCGACAGTATGACTGACAGTCCGGATGAGGAATATCTGATCTGTTTAAAGTCCTGAAATGCGCTTTAGTGAAACGAAACTGCTGTCAAAGAGCTAAATATGCGATTTAACGAGAAGGAGCTGGTGTTCCTGAGCCGCCAGCCGTCAGAGAGAGCGGCCGAGCTGGGCATGAGAGGCCCGAAGAAAGGAGACGGTAAGAGCCCATCATTACGCGCTCAAAACCAGACCGAACCCACGACAGGGCTAGAAGACTCTCCCCTCTTTACGATCAATGTTGTGATTCGAATTAGCTTTGTTGCATACTAACTTAATCGTACTATTTCTGGCTTGTAAAGATATGACACCAATAATAAAAGTAATATGCTATTCCGAGTACAGCCTATTAATTGCTCATATTATAGTCACTAGTGTTCGTAATCGAACTGCGGGTCACGTGACCTTCACTACGCGCACGCTGATAGGTAGTTGCTTAATTTGCATAAAGTATCTTTCGCCTCAGAAATCGCTTCCATGTTAGAAATTACATTTATAATAAATTAAGTTGTCTGGAAGAATGCAATAAAACAATGTGTGTATGTGTGTCGCAATTTCGCAAACGATGCACAATATTACGACTGGTTTTATATTCGCACATTCGGACTTCCGTGTTTAAGAACAATCTCAATATATGTGCAATAAACGAAAATTATTGATTACATGATTATGAAATCATGCTAGCCCCGCATATTTTGCACGCGGAAATAGGCAATTTACGTGGCGAAAGTGCGGCGTATTTGAAAAAATGCGGCCCCCGCATAAATATGCGGACTTGCAGGGTTAGTCCATATTCAACCCAACTTGGGTTGTTTTTAACCCAGCATTTTTTAGATCGCAGACAGTTGCAGGTCTGGGGGAAAAAATTTCCTGTAAAAAAAGTTCCTGGTACAAATTGCTCCGGGTAATTTCGGTGGAAATGACTGTGCCACACTAGACGGGTCTGTTTGAGGCGTAACCGAGTCTGACTTCTCCTCCGTTTCCCTCCACAGTTGTGAAGAAGCGTCTAGTGAAACTGATCGTTAATTTCCTGTTTTACTTCCGCACCGATGAGGACGAGGTGAGTGCGGCATGAGCGTCTGATCTGAATCTCAACACATCGCGATGGTCATGTTGGTCTCAGTTTGACTGGCTTGTGTTTGCAGCCCATTGGTGCTCTCCTGCTGGAACAGTGTCGCGTGGAGAGAGAAGACGATCAGGCTTTCTCTATCGGTAAGAGTCAGATCCACACGTGCTCTCCATTGTTGCGGCTCCTCTCTTCCCCGTCTGTCAGTAACGCTCTGTTTACTTCCTGTCTCTATGAAGCCCCGCCTTCTGAAAAGCACACTGTGCTCTGATTGGTCGGCTGGAGCGGTGTGTTGTGATTGGTGTTTGGGAAATGTCCCGCCCCTTACCATAACCTGCAGTTTCAACACACGACTAACTAACTCAACCAGGCCACGCCCCTTTATTCTCCGCATTAATTATTATAATGAGGAATATTCTTGCTTGTTTTCCAGTGTTCCTGGACGAGGCCGAGAGGAAGTATTTGTTCGAATGCGATTCTCAGGAACAGTGTGTTGAATGGATCGACGCCATCATTAAAGCCAGGTGTGTGACGCTGACGTTACCCATAATCCTGTGCGTTTCCTGATGTATAACCCTAATCTGCTTCTGTCTCACAGTTATGAATTCATGCGCAAGAACCTGATCTACTACCGCACAGAAATCCACCGGCTGACTGGAAAGGTGAGGGAATCAATATTAACTAATGCAACAAACACCCAGCAGAGCTGCACGAGTCTGGACAATCATGACGGTTTCATTACTGGATGAATCAGTGTTTGTGAACGAATCTCTTGAGTGAATGATTCAATGACTCACTCATAAAGACTTCACTTGTTTCATTACTGGATGAATCAGTGTTTGTGAACGAATCTCTTGAGTGAATGATTCAATGACTCACTCATAAAGACTTCACTTGTTTCATTACTGGATGAATCAGTGTTTGTGAACGAATCTCTTGAGTGAATGATTCAATGACTCACTCATAAAGACTTCACTCGTTTCATTACTGGATGAATCAGTGTTTTTGAACAAATCTCTTGAATGAATGATTCAATGACTCACTCATAAAGACTTCATTTGTTTCATTACTGGATGAATCAGTGTTTTTGAACAAATCTCTTGAATGAATGATTCAATGACTCACTCATAAAGACTTCATTTGTTTCATTACTGGATGAATCAGTGTTTTTGAACAAATCTCTTGAGTGAATGATTCAATGACTCACTCATAAAGACTTCACTTGTTTCATTACTGGATGAATCAGTGTTTTTGAACAAATCTCTTGAATGAATGATTCAATGACTCACTCATAAAGACTTCACTTGTTTCATTACTGGATGAATCAGCGTTTTTGAACAAATCTCTTGAGTGAATGATTCAGTGACTCACTCATAAAGACTTCACTTGTTTCATTACTGGATGAATCAGCGTTTTTGAACAAATCTCTTGAATGAATGATTCAATGACTCACTCATAAAGACTTCATTTGTTTCATTACTGGATGAATCAGTGTTTTTGAACAAATCTCTTGAGTGAATGATTCAATGACTCACTCATAAAGACTTCACTCGTTTCATTACTGGATGAATCAGTGTTTTTGAATGAATCTCTTGAATGAATGATTCAATGACTCACTCATAAAGACTTCACTTGTTTCATTACTGGATGAATCAGCGTTTTTGAACAAATCTCATGAATGAATGATTCAATGACTCACTCATAAAGACTTCATTTGTTTCATTACTGGATGAATCAGTGTTTTTGAACAAATCTCTTGAGTGAATGATTCAATGACTCACTCATAAAGACTTCACTCGTTTCATTACTGGATGAATCAGTGTTTTTGAATGAATCTCTTGAATGAATGATTCAATGACTCACTCATAAAGACTTCACTTGTTTCATTACTGGATGAATCAGCGTTTTTGAACAAATCTCATGAATGAATGATTCAATGACTCACTCATAAAGACTTCATTTGTTTCATTACTGGATGAATCAGTGTTTTTGAACAAATCTCTTGAGTGAATGATTCAATGACTCACTCATAAAGACTTCACTCGTTTCATTACTGGATGAATCAGTGTTTTTGAATGAATCTCTTGAATGAATGATTCAATGACTCACTCATAAAGACTTCACTTGTTTCATTACTGGATGAATCAGCGTTTTTGAACAAATCTCTTGAGTGAATGATTCAGTGACTCACTCATAAAGACTTCACTTGTTTAATTACTGGATGAATCAGCGTTTTTGAACAAATCTCTTGAATGAATGATTCAATGACTCACTCAAAGACTTCACTTGTTTCATTACTGGATGAATCAGTGTTTTTGAATGAATCTCTTGAATGAATGATTCAATGACTCACTCATAAAGACTTCACTTGTTTCATTACTGGATGAATCAGTGTTTTTGAATGAATCTCTTGAGTGAATGATTCAATGACTCACTCATAAAGACTTCACTTGTTTCATTACTGGATGAATCAGTGTTTGTGAACGAATCTCTTGAATGAATGATTCAATGACTCACTCATAAAGACTTCACTTGTTTAATTACTGGATGAATCAGTGTTTTTGAATGAATCTCTTGAATGAATGATTCAATGACTCACTCATAAAGACTTCACTTGTTTCATTACTGGATGAATCAGCGTTTTTGAATGAATCTCTTGAATGAATGATTCAATGACTCACTCATAAAGACTTCACTTGTTTCATTACTGGATGAATCAGCGTTTTTGAACAAATCTCTTGAGTGAATGATTCAATGACTCACTCATAAAGACTTCACTTGTTTCATTACTGGATGAATCAGTGTTTTTGAATGAATCTCTTGAATGAATGATTCAATGACTCACTCATAAAGACTTCACTTGTTTCATTACTGGATGAATCAGCGTTTTTGAACAAATCTCTTGAATGAATGATTCAATGACTCACTCAAAGACTTCACTTGTTTCATTACTGGATGAATCAGTGTTTTTGAATGAATCTCTTGAATGAATGATTCAATGACTCACTCAAAGACTTCACTTGTTTCATTACTGGATGAATCAGTGTTTTTGAATGAATCTCTTGAGTGAATGATTCAATGACTCACTCATAAAGACTTCACTTGTTTCATTACTGGATGAATCAGTGTTTGTAAGCGAATCTCTTGAGTGAATGATTCAATGACTCACTCATTAAGACTTCACTTGTTCCATTGCTGGATGAATCAGTGTTTTTGAATGAATCTCTTGAATGATTGATTCAATGACTCACTCATAAAGACTTGTTTCATTACTGGATGAATCAGTGTTTTTGAACGAATCTCTTGAATTAATGATTCAGTGACTCACACAAAGACTTCACTTGTTCCATTGCTGGATGAATCAGTGTTTTTGAATGAATCTCTTGAATGAATGATTCAATGACTCACTCATAAAGACTTGTTTCATTACTGGATGAATCAGTGTTTTTGAACAAATCTCTTGAATGAATGATTCAATGACTCACTCATAAAGACTTGTTTCATTACTGGATGAATCAGTGTTTTTGAATGAATCTCTTGAATGAATGATTCAATGACTCACTCATAAAGACTTGTTCCATCACTGGATGAATCAGCGTTTTTGAATGAATCTCTTGAGTGAATGATTCAATGACTCACTCATAAAGACTTGTTCCATCACTGGATGAATCAGCGTTTTTGAATGAATCTCTTGAGTGAATGATTCAATGACTCACTCATAAAGACTTGTTCCATCACTGGATGAATCAGCGTTTTTGAATGAATCTCTTGAGTGAATGATTCAATGACTCAGTTGTTTCTTTACTGGACAGTGTTTGAATCAAGATCACAATCTTTTAACGATTAATAATATTTATTATGCTTTGATGTAATGTGTTTCCCTGCAGGATCCACTAGAGCAGTATGGGATATCGGATGAAACACGCTTTCAGGTCAACAGTGGTCTTCCTCCTCTGCCTTCGCCTCCCACATAAACTCCCACAATCCTCTGGTTTCTCAGCTGTTTGGGGTTTTTGCTTGTTTTTCTTCAGTCTGCCAGTATCCATCACTGTACATTCTGACCATCTTTTTATTTGCAAATATGTAATATTACTGTAATGAATGTCTGCTGAGTTTGAGCCAATTGCAATACAAATTTCTTCCCAATAAGGTCATAGTTAATGAGGCCGGCCGGAAGTGGGTCGTCTCTTTAAAAACTGATCTCAGCACCTTTATTGCCTTTATAACTGTGACGTTTAAAGGTGTGGTCACGCATGCATTAGTGCACTAAAGAGGGCTTTTCCCAGAAGCACTGAAGCTTTGATTGTGCCTATGAGTTTGTATAATGGTCTGAATTCACCTCAAAAATCATAAGAAAAAATAGAAAATTATATTTTTGCATAAAGAACATTAAGCCTGCATTATGACTATTAAATTGTGAAATTATTTTCATGACATTAAGCGCATTTACACAGCAAATTAAATGAATCGTCAAACTATAACGTAAAAATTAAACGTAAAATACACTGTAAAAAAATGTTCAACTCAAAAAATTAAGTGGTCGTATAATTTATATATTTTATTATATATTTTTAATTAAAATAGATAAAAGTGTAGTCAACTTTGAATAATACTAAGTGACAACTTGGACTAAACTTAAAATGCACAACATAATTATTGATCATAAATGCAATAATTAGTCTATGACGCAGGCTTTATTTACTTTATGCATAATTTAATTTAGTATTTTTTCCTTTTGGTTTCGTGACATTGACCTGAACATTTTACGTGTTTAAACATTGCATTCACAAATGTGCTCTTTCATTAAACGAGAGGGTTCGTGCATCAGAATGTGAGATTATGCACTTCAAATGATCATTTAGATTTCATAATTTATATATGTTTCTCATTTCAATCTTATTTTTTGTTAATAAAGCTCTTTTAAAAGATACCAGTGCTTTTGGTTTAGTGCTGATTTACCCACTAGCAGTCTCTTCAGACGCTATGCAAGGAAATGTTCATATAATATGAATGAAATGAAAATCTGCCGGTGGGGTCAGAAAAATAATCTGACCGATGTTTGTTGTTGTTTTAACGCTGCACTGTTACAGCATTTACATATTCAAAGTGCTGTAAGTACTCAACTGAACAAAATATATAACACTGGCCTAGTGGTGTTAGGATATTTTACTGAAAAAAATCTTACATAGTGCACCTTTAAGTACAAAATCACTTAATTTTGATGCATTTCTTCAGTAAACAATATAATATCTGAGTCATTTTGCTTCTCCAAGTAAATGCATCTTGATTTAAGAATGTTTAGATGTTATTTTTTGTACAATAACACTCAAATTCTGCTGCTCACGCCTTATTCAGTGCAACAGATAATGCTAATACTTCCTGTTAAACACCACAAATGAATCGTTTTATAAATGCTACATTTTCACAAGAGGTGAAGAAACAGAAAATGAGCTCAAATATGATCTCATGTGTCGATGCATGTGACGCATCTGTGGTTATTTCAGGAATTAGCACAAGCTCTGTGGCTAGCGGTTAGCGGTTAGCTGACTGTTTGTTGACATGTTTTTAACCAGCTTTTAAAATGTTGCATTAAAATTATCACACATGATGGATTTTTTCCTAGAGTGACAAACACAAAATTAATCAGATGCATTGATAACACTCACTGTTTGTGCTTCTGATTCCCGCCAATTAATGATGTCACTTCCGGGAGGATGATGTCATTAAGGAAGTGCCCTTTGTTAGTCATGTGACCCTGGAGCTCAACAGCAGTCCTGCGTCTCACGGGTATATCTGTGGCAATAGCCAACAACACATCATATGGGTCAAAGTTATCCATTTTTCTTTGATGCCAAAACTCATTAGGATATTAAGATCATGTGCCATGAAGATATCTGGTAAATGTCCTACCGTAAATATATCATAAATGTATTATTAGTATTGCTAAGGACTTCATTTGGGCAACTTTAAAGGAGATTTTCTCATTATTTAGAGTTTTTTTGCACCCTCAGATTCCAGATTTTCAGTTATAGCTGAACAAACCACACATCAATGGAAATATTATTTATTCAGCTTGCATAAGATGTATAAATCTCAATTTTTTTAAAGAAATTGACCCATGACTGGAAATGGGTCACACTGTAATAACATTTATTTGAGCTGTAAATAAAAATAAAAACACGTGAGAGCGAGTAAATCAAACTACACTGAAGTCTTTTTGTAAGTGCGCAGATATTATTTTTAGGTGACTGTCCCTTTAAGAGCGAGTCACTGCGGAATGTGTTACACACACACACACACACACAGTGATGAATTATTGACACACACACCCTCATTACTTTTAATAAGTGAGCTCTGACTCAGTCAAATGTCGTCTTTCACTGTAAGAATGAACACCGGCTTATTTCTCTTTCTCTCTGAATGTGTGGAGAACAAAAGGGCCACATTTTATCCTGTCAAGACCTAGAAACAACCAAGGAGCCTAAATAAAATAAAAAGTCTTAGGATTTTGAAAGTTGTAATGTAAATAGTATTTTTCATACTGCGCTATTTTGTGACCAATCAAATGAGTGTCGTCGATCATGTGACTCTCTATATATACACAGTTTTATTAGTCTCAAAATAGTCTCAAATTCCTGCTTATAACGTTTTACTCAAATTATTATGCTGGTAATATTTGTAATGAACCATTTTAGTAAATTAGAAAAACATACAAAAGTAGGCTACACTTGTGTTTGTTTTTTACTAGTGAGTGATCGCAACGTAACGGAAATTCATCAGTAACGTGAACTCGTGAAGTGAAAATCAACGGATCAATCGTTCTTAAGTCTTCAGGTTGTTCAAGAACATCCCTGATAATCTCTCCAGCATCTGAAAGACACATTAACGACACGCTGTGTAACTTTAGGCACAATTAGTGATTAAAAAACCCCAAAGATGCAGGCATTTTCACGGAATAACATTGTTTTGGTTGTGCTTCGGCTCTGCGCGTGTGTGCGGAAGGATATGACCCGAGAGAGCGACACACCTCACTCACCTGAGGAATTAAACACCATCTCCGCGCCATGTTTACAACATTTCAGGAAGGCTGGAGATCTAGCGACTCCACGTCAAAGTTTATAGTGTTAAAGCTACAGCTTTTGAATGCTGTATACAGTAGGACTGCATTGTTTGTGGAATTTGCTTTAAAAAGAGCGCGGTACTAGTCACGGAAGGGCACATTCAACTACAATACATTAAAAACTTCATTGTAATTTACATATTTAATTAATTAAAATTATATGTAGGCCTTTTTTTAACCACCATCCTTTAAAAAGACGACGAAATATACAAATAAACCTTATAAAAAAATTACATCTAAAAATAACCTGCAGGGAACGTTCTGGGAAGGTTCTCTTTAGGTTATAAAATAAACCACAAAAATAACCTGCTGAACCTTACAAAAACACAACCAAAAGAGAACGTTCCCAGAACGTTCTTATTTGGTTCCCCACAAAAATAACCATATGGGAACGTTCTGTGATTACTGGGTGGAAGGCAGCATTACCAGCTCTTCTTCTTTGTCTACTTAGCTACTACTTCTTCGTCGTATGAATGTGTGCTCAGCAAGACTGTGTTGTGCTTGAGCGCCACCAAGTCATGTTTTACTGTCACTTCAGCAGCTCCAGCTACCAAAAGCGCTGATCTCATTGGTCGGCCAGTTTTTAACACACCGCGTCAAAATAAAAAAACTAACCAGAGGCGTTTTTCTTTTAAATGAAGCTTTTACGGCTGCCGTTTTGCGCGTCGGTGTGCAAACTCACATTGGCGCCCTTTGTTTAGTCACGAGGCATAAACCGTTGGCGATAAACGTGCGCAAACATCGTCCCGGTCTGAACAGGCCTTTACGCTTTTATTATTATATAAACGGTTTTACTGCACTCCTTCCAGCCAATCAGAATCGAGTATTTAAACAGACCAAGGTATAACAATGCAGTAATACGAAAGGTCCTTCAGTCCAGATTAAGTGCCAAGTTTAGCGGTTACGCTTTTTAGGCTAAAGGTTGCAAATATGACTAGACACGCACACACTCCTGTTCAGAAGTTGCTAAAGGCTAAAAGACATTGTGACATCATTGCGCTATAACATCATTACGTGATCGCAAGGCAAAACTACGCCATTATGTAACGCGTAGATATTATTTGAAATGCTAATTTAGATGTTTGTAAAATAAATTAAAGCAATGTGTTAGTTAATGTGTACGGAGCCCCGCACATGATGTGCAAGAAAGAAAGAAGAAAAAAGTAAATTATGTGCGAAATTTACTAATTCGTTCCCTCAATTTATAAATCATGTGCATGATTTACTTTAGTTCCCTCGATTTGCTAAACCGTCCACATGATCTACTCATTTGTTCCCTTGATTTATAAATCGTGAGCACTATTTAGCCCACTAGTCATGTGCAGAGCTCCGTAAATAGCTACCTAAATTATCTTCCGCTTTTTACTGCGATTTCCACAGCGATCTTAAGGAATGATGAATGAACCGCTCGGCCTATTGAGCTAGCTTGTGCGAGTGTTGTTTGGATTACAGTCACTTTCCAGAAGTTGATAAAACTTGCGAAATACACTTTCAAAATGGCTAAATTTGTTGTCTAAATGGCTAAATTGCTAAGTTGGCACGGGCAAGTGATGGATGTACGTAAATGCGCGCCAAAACCATCCCGACAGGTGTAAAATATAAACACGTACAATATGATTACCACAGTGATTCAGGGGAAAACAAAAACACTTTTTGGAAGAATCATCGATGTATTGATTTATTTACATTTAGTTAATTTTGAACAAAAACATGAAATATGCAGCGTATGACCTCTTCAAACTAGCTGAAGAGCTCTGGACGAGGTCTTTAGTGTGTCGTACTAATGCAAATAAGATCAAAATGAACATTATGTTGCGTAAATATACTTGCTTTATTCATGTTTCTGGTGAACGATTCGTCAGTGTTTCACACACAACAGATGTGGGAGCGGGTGGTGAATGCAGTTTAATGCGGCGCTGGAGTAAACGAGAGACTGTGGGTTATCTTATCTGGGTACTGTAAAAGGGAATCGATACACTTTCAGTCGTCTGGAACAGAAATACACTGCAAACACTTCCTCATTCGAGGTTCCTCGCACTAAATTAGTCTTCAGCTAACAACAGAGCAAAACCAGGATCTCACTTTGATGTCAAAGTGGATTAAGTGCAAATAGCGATAATAATATTTATTGAAATAATATTTACACCAAGTGCAAGTAGCTGTAGATGCTATTTACTAAGTGAAAATAGTGATGTGTTCTGTTCACACCATGGAAAAGTGTCAGTTCTTTGTGTAACGGAGGTCACTGTGCGAGTAAACCTCACTCCTCTGATCTCAAGAGACGCTCTAGCGACTGACGCTAGTGGTTGCAGCCTTTAGCCTCGGACAGTACTTAAGTATTTTTACTTTCCAACTAATTTTATTTTTCAAGCAGGGCTGGACTGGTAATCTGGCATACCGGGCATTTTCCCGGTGGGCCGACGCACTTTGGGGCCGATACAAGGTTATTTATTTATTTATTTATTTAGGTTTTTTTGCCACGGACTGGCCCATCATGCAGGGACAGCGGCCCATTGGTTTGTCTTCTGAATTGACAGGCCACAGCGAGAGAGACCTTCCTTCTTCCATATTCATAGACTGTGTCCATGCGCTGGTTTTTTTATTGTGTTTTTTATTTGGGCGCATGAAACTGCAAAAGGCGAATATCCGCACAGCGCTGCCGCTGACGAACATGCTCTGCGTTTCTGCTGCTCTATTAAGTGATGAATGGCACTTTGACTCTGAATTTTGTTTTATACAATCGTGTGATATGGTAACATAACGGTTCTTTGGTGAATCAGCTGAAAACAGCCGTGAGCATGTACATACACAACGAGGTAAATTGGAAAATGGCAATACACACTACAAACTTCTCACCCTAGCACAACCACAATTTACCTTGCAGCTACTAACAGTGAAGAAATATGGTGTATTGGCACAAATGTATTTATTAAAAATGTTGCTATTATTATAGGCTACATTAAATATTGCGCAATATAAATCACTTTTATAGAGGCTGTTTTTGTATTTTCTAGGTGTTTACAATTTTTTTTTTTTTATTACAAATTCAATAGTTTATTATTTATTTATTTTAGAAACCATATACCCATGGTAATGAGGAGCATGGTTTGGCCAAAATTGGCCAACAGTTAAACTCGGTTAAAAGAGACAACGTCATTTCGGTTTGGAACAACTTTACACAACAGAATTTAAAAGCAGTAAATTTACTTTATTGCATCCTAGCATTTCTGTGTGACAAAAGTGCAATATCAAGTTTGATATCTGCATTTGCAATAAATTCAATAATATCCATCATTATTTGTCCCTGTCCTAGTTTTATTTATTTACTCCAATGTAAGGCCCTAACCCCAGCAAAAACATTCACGAGGATCTCATGGGCCGGATGGGCTGGGTTTGCCAGGGCCGAATTTTATCCCCAGTCCAGCCCTGTTTTCAAGTGTATGTACTATAAGTACTAAAACTTTTACTTCACAGCCTTCCAAAACATAACATTGTACTTTTTACTGCACTATGTTTCATATTGAATATCATTTAATACTTAATTACATTAAAAATGTAGAGCGCGGGGCACAACCAACGCGGGGTTAGTTGTAACACACATGTTTAACCCTTTCCACACATGCCAGGATGACCAAACTTAGTGTATTTACTACTTGCCATATCAACATTATTTAGAGAAAAAATAGCGCCAAAATTAAAAAATCTCTGTAAGATATTACTGAACTTGTATTTAACCATAGCAAAAGTACATTTCTTAAGTTTAGTTTTCATCTCTGTTTTTTGTGTTTATTTAAAATAAGACGAATCCGATATTATTTTAATCTTATATCTGTAATTTAACAGTTGAGATGTTCTTTAATGCTGATCTAACAGCAGAAGACACGAGCCGCGTTTACATCCCAGTGGAGCAGATGGGGTGCGCATGCGTTACAATGAGCCCCTATTAGAAATACGCCATTATATTCTATACTTTTATGAATTATTTTGAGAAACCATAAGAAAAGGGTGAATAATGACTGAGAGTTAATGTTCAGAAATGATTCATTATTATTATGTGTTGAGCTGTTGAGCTGTATTTAGAGATGTGTTTGTAGTCAAACTCAAAAATGCTTATATTTTTAATTATTAACAAATGCCATTATTTTATTAAAAAAAGTTAATAATTGTATTATATAGACAAAATATTTTAGTTTGTCTTGTATATTTTTTTGATTATATCAGGTCACATGTTAAGCTGTCATTTGGTCATGTTACATTGTCACCTATGGGGCATGTTGTCACATTTCACTTCCATTCTTTCGGGATAAATCAAGAAAAAAGTAAACACTGTATTAATGAAACAAAACCACATCATTGTACTAGACATGTGTGACATTAATGTGGGAAAAAATAAATACTCTGAACCCCAAGTGTATTTACACAAAAAGTCGAAAAGCGTTAGGTTGTGCCCCGCTCTCCCCTACATTTACTCAAGTAAAAGTAATTAACATTTTACTTGAGTACAAGTAAGAAAGTACTATATTTTAATGTAATTAAGTATTCAAGGGGTGAAAAAAACTACTTTTATTTATGAAATGTAGTGCAGTAAAAAGTATGATATTATAAATAATGTTTTGGAATGTAATGAATTAAAAGTTTTCCAAAGAAAAACACTGATAAAATATATACTTGAGTAGAAAGTAAAAATACTGAAGTACTGTCGGCCCCTGGTCTGGAGCAAGTGATTTAAAAGTTAAGTCAATGTAAAGACGCGTTGACGCGCGTCTGGAGGTCCTGCGGCGCGATGGACGCGATTCCGCCTCATTGGCGCGTCCAGTTTGTGCGAATCGGCCGTCTTCGGCGTTATGTCATCTTGTGTTGATTAAACGGCCCATCTTTGCTCTCATGGATCATCATTTGTTGTCTGCCAAATCGTTTTGACTGAGGGCAAAGAGAAGATTCATAACTTTATGTTTTAGGATATTTAAATACACATGCAGTGAAGATAATGTAGGCGTTGCCTGAACCACATGTGTAGTAGCCTGACATCGTCATTCTCGATTCTAGTCAGAATATGAGTCTGATACTGCTCCGTAGGGATGGGCGTATCGATATGAAGTATCGATATATCGATGCTGATGTGAGCATCGAAAATAATTAATACTCAAATAAAAATATCGATATTAAGATGTTTTTTTCTTGGTAATTTTGTTTATTTAAAGAGATTATTTTATGCATACAATACGAATAACCTATGTTACTGAACAGTTGTAGTAGGACTATTTTCCTGTTCATCTGAACGCATGCAAACACATGCAAGACAGAACCAGTCAATCACAGAGAGAGCGTTCGGTCACTGATCACACTGCATTTCCCAAAACTATCTTAAGAAACCATTGATGCTTTTGGAAACGAAGCCCAGAACAATACTCACCAGAAGACATATGTTTGAGTTATTTCCCAATAAACAAATAGAAAATAGAAATTGTAGCCTACATAGTGCAATTACACTCTTTAAATTTAATGTTAAAAGTTGATATTGATCATGTTCTATTTTGTAACTAATTTTAATAAAAATGTTGTTAAATTATAATTTTTTACTACAGTGACCGTAGTTCAACTAGTATTTGTAAATGTCCATGGTTACCACTACAAGTAAACATATTTTAACCATGTGTAAACAAAAATATGATCTAATAAGTTGCAATTAAGGCATATTGAATGTTAAAATACTTTTCAAATATGATGTTAAGTGGGTATCTTTGCCCATTTTACTCTTTAGTAATTTTAATAATTTAATACATTTAATAATTAAAAAGTTCAGTTTAGAAGTATCGTATCGGTATCGATATCGTTGATACTGGCCTTGAAAGTATCGGTATCGAAAACAAAATAAGTGGTATCGCCCATCCCTACTGCTCCGTTGGGCTGTGATTATGGGGTGTGTTTCAACCGAACCAGGAAAGACCTCAATTGGATAGACCTACAACCAATCAGAGCAACGGAGCGACGCATAACGTTAGTTGTCAAATGTCAACAGAACTCAACTGCACTGTGTTGCCAAGTCCGCGGGTTGAAGCGACCCAATGATGTGATATACAGACCCAGGAATGCGAAATTTAGCAGCCGTGCCAAAATAACACATATTTTACCCCCCAAATGCCATTTATCCCGGAGAACCCCCCCCCCCCCCCCCCCCCCCCCCCCCCCGGAAAGCTATTGGGCTTGTTTTTGGCTAGTTTTGAGTAGCAATTGGGCAAGTTTTGTTGTAAAAACTTGGCAACCCTGCACGCTGAAATGCATAACGTTGTGTAAACGTGTAAACGATCTTTGCCGGTGTTGTAAAAAAATAATTTAAGGCTACACAGAGTACTGACCAACACCATCATCATTTCTGAGAGAAATAGTAAAGGTGAACGCATATACGAACAAGTTCTCCGTTTAGGATTAGAACAAACTCAACCCAAGCGCTCTTTGATGACGTGATGATTACGTCACTGTTTATCATCTGTCCATCATCGTCTAAAGCCCGCCCTGACAATTTCATTGGTCCGAACAGTTTCTGTTCAGGCATAATTACTTCTCTACGGATCAAGTCCAGACTGAACTGCCCGAGTTAAAATGTTGTGGGCGGGGCTAAGTTCGGCTGGCATCCAGGCTACATGTGTAGATCATAGAAATCAAAATTTCCCCGAACCCCCCAAACCTCACATTTGGGATCTCAGGCCTAGTCCACACGTACACGGGTATTTTTATAACCGGAGTTTTTCCTTCTCCGTTTAAAAAAACAATCGCGTCCACACAAGCACGGTTTAAAAAAAATCTCCGTCCACATGAAAACGCAAAACCGCGCTATGATTGGCTGCCTGATTTCCACATGGGTCCCATCCACGGAGGGATGCTATGGGCTCAGTGAAACCCTTCTACAAGTTTACTTTGGACTCAGTGACAGGTAACTGTATATACAGGGGCAGGGCTCAAGTGGACTGAAGCTTCACACACTTGCCTTACTATGTTGTATTATTGAATTCTGGCACCTCTGTTCTGCAATACAATGAGATAACTGCATGTATCTGTATAGGCTACATGTGATAAGCGCTATTAGCAGAGTTATTAAAAGCTACGTCCGCGCTTGCATAGACTCGACTCATGTAACGTTAAACAAAATCGATAACGGCGCACAAACTGACGTCAAACAAAGGAGAGAACGGCGCACATTTTGACTTAACAAGCCTAAATCTCCGGTTTCACCGTCTACACGACAACGCTGTAACCGGAGTTTCTAAAAAACTTCACCCTGGCCGGAGTTTTCAAAAAAGTCCGGTTTCAGTAACCGGATACTGCGTTTGCGTGTGGACGAACAGCCAAACCGCATAGAAAAAGCTGCGGTTTTGAAAATACCCGTGTTCGTGTGGACAGGGCCTCAGTGATTATAAACATGCCTAGTTTCCTGGGTATGATAAGGGATGTACAATGTGGTCATGCAGAATAAGGCGTTAATATTTGCAACAATAAATAGTCGATATCCTAATATGCAGGCTAGTTTTATTTAGGGTTTGCTCGAAGGAGGGTGCAATTCAATGTAGAACCGCCACTGCTGTGCCTTTAAGCGCACACTCACTTCATTTTGACTCATTTCTCAGAAAACAAGCCTTAATATCTTCAGTCATGTTGCTTCTCCTGGTTTAAGAATGTTTGGAAATAAGTTTCTCTCTCAGGTCACCATTCGCACGCGGGCGATGAAGAGAGCAGCGGCGGCATCCTCAAACTCCTGCGCGTCCATCGTGGGCCCGTCCTGCTTCCCGGGATGAGCCTCCGCCATGGCTTGCGCCACTTTAGCTGGAGAGATCTTGGCGCTGGCCTCCAGGTACCGCGCCACGTCCGCCCCGTCCGCCGTCTCCAGCGCCTCCCGGAGGGTCGCGAGCACCGCCTGGCACAGCGCTCTCTCCGCCGGCCTGTCCGGAGCGCTCGCCACCGCCGCGTACAAACACTGAGACTTCCTGATGTAGTCGGCGAACACGGAGCAGGTCAGCACGCCCTGCCGGAAGAGCTCGAAGGGCACGGACTCGTAGTCGTGGCACTGGATGCGGCGCAGGAGCGGGGCGGCCGTGGAGCCGGAGAGGCCGCCCTCGCTGCACAGACACCGGAGCATCTCCGTGTACAGACGCCCGCGGACGCCTCCGCCACCGCAGCGCTGGCGCCGGCCGCACTCGCTCAGCAGCTCGTACGCCACACGGATGTTGTTGTTGAACGCTGACCTGAGGGGAAGAAGGGATGAGCTCAAACTGAATCTAAAGAAGAAAAAAAAACTCTTATGAATCTCAACGAATAAAGGGAAATCCCGCACACTATCAGTACTTGCAAAAAATATGAAAACTTTTTACTAGCAACAGGCATATACCTGATGAACAGGGCCGCCCGTGGCATAGGCGGAATAGGCAAATACTGTCATGTGTCAGGTTCTTTCTCTTTGCTTCTCACTATCCTTTTCTTCACTCACTCTCCTTCCTGATTCACACACACACACACACACTTTCTCACTCGCTCGTTAGGCTCATCTTCCCTCTGTCTACCTGCACCTGTTAGTCATCGCAATCAGGGCCTCGCTGCCTTGCGATGACACCTGTTCCCACTTTATCTAGTGTTTGTTCTTACTGCCTCTTGTTGGATCATTGTTTCATGTCATGCGTTACGACTGCTGCTTTCTTCATGTCTGATTTGCTTTGGAAGTGCTCACCTGGTCTTGTTTGTCTGATACAGCCTTGCGCCTAAGTTTAGTCTGAGTTCTGCATTTGCTGCAAGAGTACCTTCGCGGTCCTCTGTTCCTGACTGTGATTTATTCTCAAGAACTGCCTCCACCTCTACTGGTGTCCCGATCTCTCTCATCTTCGAGACAGGATCTTCTCAGCTGCCTTCTCAGTTTGTTTTACCAGTTCTGTGTGCCTTAACGACAGACTGCCTTGTTTATATTCTCCTTAAAGACTGTTGTTATCCTGTCAACCTCTGCTTTTGGATCCATTCTTTATTGACTCATCCACTCATCCATAGGGGCACCAAAATGTATTACTGATACTATTTTATTCATATTAATTTGAAATATTACCAAATAAAGCGCAAAAAAACTTAACCAAGTGCCCGCATCGTCCCGGTCCGCCTCATCAATCTCCCCGCCGAGCTTGAAGTGCGTCAGAAATATAACACGTGATCAGTTTAACGTTGGGAATTTGTTGTGTCGCACCGCCTCTCTAATACGCATCTGATATAGACAGGATTGCTTTCATTTTTTAGGGTGCTTGGCCGCTCGCTCCAGGTGTAGACACGGGGAAAGTTGCCGGTAAGATGCAGGCAAGAGAAGGGAAACACTGCAACAAAATGCTCTTCTTACTTAGTACGTTTGTCTTGTTTCTAGTCTAAATATCTAAAAATTCTTAAACCAAGATGCATTTACTAGATAAGTAAAACTCACTTAAGAAAAAATATAATTTATGCTTAAAACAAGCTCAATGATCTGCCAATGGGGTGAGAAAAATAATCTTGTTTCTGATTGAAATCTTGTTTCTTGTTTCTGTCCCAAACAGAAATAAGATCATTTTTCTCACCCCATTTGGCAGATAATTGTGCTAGTTTTAAGCTAAAACTCACTTCATTTTGATTTTTTTCCCCCAGAAAACAAGGAAAAAATGTATCTAATGTAATTTTACTAGTAAGTACATCTTGATTTATGAATTTTTTGATGTTTGGACTGGACACAAGAAAAAATGACTTAATAAGAAGAGCATTTTCTGCAGTGTAAAGACAGAGGTAAAGTGCTGTAATGAATGAACAGTTTATTTATTTGCATAGCAGTAAAATACTAATGTACGCTAATTAATTCCAGTTTGACCTTAAACGATATGCCAGCAGCTGTTCTGGGTTCTCCAGTGGATTTTGTCAAAAAGAATCATATCTGTTTTTTTAAACGCATGTAATATCACTTTTTTAATAGCCTAATGTTTTTACTCTACAGTTGTGCAGTTTTAAGGGGACATATGGACATTTGAAAATGTATTTGCCGAAATTAGTAATGATATTTATATACAGGTTTATTTAAAATAGCAACATTTTATGTGAATTTCACATTAAATATCTACATTTCT
>CM042244.1:58697945-58710445 GCA_023566225.1 Romanogobio albipinnatus
AAGCTTAAGCTTTAAAACAACACACATATTTTGTAACATGATAACTTAATAGCTCAACCAAGAGATTAAGGTTAACAATTAATCCATCGTTAATTTAAACAACTCTGAAGGGAATTCATATGAATTGATATTCCTAATTCAAATCTTTAAAGTATGTTTAAACATAAGGCATTTATTTTCAATAAAAATGACGAAAATATTAGAAAAGTGGAAATAAAGCGTCTAACATTTGTTTAATAATAAGTGTTTGGGTAGGTAAACAGACATGTGCTGAATGTTAAAAAAGTGAGTGGGTCCGATATTATTGATCGTAAAAAGTGGGTGGGTCCGATATTATTGATCGTAAAAAGTGAGTGGGTCCGATATTATTGATCGTAAAAAGTGAGTGGGTCCGATATTATTGATCGTAAAAAGTGGGTGGGTCTCGCCCACAAACAATGGTTCCGACGCCCATGGCCATCTGTATTATATATCTATAAATAATCTGTAATCTTTTTAAATCGAACGATTTTGTATGTAATTTAATTTTCTATACGTAAACGCAACCTTGATTTTCTGCGACCTATCTGCGCGCGCATCCTGTGTGTTTACAAACAGTAAATTGGGCAATATCTTGATTTGTGAACTTGGTTGAGGGATTTTTTGGTTGTCAATCATCACCGGATCACTGAATGCAGCACTGTGTCATCGCCGCCAGCTTTATATATACGGCTCTCATTGCCAATCCAGGTAATGGCCCAAGCAAGTCGGACAAAAGCATGGCAGCATATCCCGCTTCCACGACTGAAGCTGCAGGGAACAGAAAGGCCAGGAGCGCTGGGGCGAACGCAGCTCCGGTCCCCAGCAAAAACATGACAAGCATAATCAAATATTTCATATAGTCTTTAGAGAAAAAATCATAGTTCTGCTTTTCTTCTCTCTCTCTCCTCTGCTCCTCTTCTTGGATCCAGATGTCCAGGTCCTTCTTCTCTTTCTCTTGTCTTTCCAGTCTCTCCATCTCCTCCTCCATCTCTCTTTCCTCCAGTCTCCTCAGGTTCTCCCGCTCTCTCTCCAGAGATGCTCTGAACCGCTCCAGCCTCGCAGGGATCTGCTGCACATTCTGCTCTTCTTTCTTCATATCCGTCTCTATCTGTTTAATCCAGGCTTGTATGAGTTTCCTTCTTCTCTCTGTGTCTTGCCTGTCTTCATTGATGGACGCAATGAACGCACGCCGTCGATCATCAGCCAGCTTCCTCACCTCCGTTTTGATTTTCTTCATTCTTTCGGCTTGCATTTTCTCTTCTATTATCTTCTGGGCTTTCTGCATGACTTCCATGATTGGACTGGTGAAGTGGCGGTTCTCGTTTCGAGCGAGCAGCTCATCCACTTCCTGCAGGAGTCGACGCACCTGATCTCGGTTTGTTCGGTTTGTGTTGTCAAAAGCAACGAAACGCCTCCCAAATCTCTCCACGAGCTCCCGGACTTTCTGATTTTGTCTTGAAATGAACGCTTCAATGGATTGATCTTTGAGTCTGTCCGTGTGGGAGAATATGATGATGGTGTGATGAGTGACGTCCTCATGAAACATCTTCAGAATCATCTCTACGGTGCGCTGCTGCTCTTCTGTGAATCGCTCTATCGGTACGACGAGTAGAAACGCATGAGGACCCGGAGAACACAAAGCCATGCAATGTATTACTTCTTGTTGTAGTTCTTCCTCTGTTAAGTCTGTGTCAAAAAAACCAGGCGTGTCCACAAGAACCAGCTCTCGTCCCTCCACCATTGCACGTTCTCTCTTGCACTTTTTTGTGACCGAGCTCATGCTCAATTCATCATCAAAGCGATGGTTTCCCAGGATGGTGTTCCCCGTGGCACTTTTCCCTGCACCGGTTTTCCCCAGCAGAACCAGACGCAGTTCACTCGGATGGACTGTGAACTGATGATCCCTGCCTAATGGACTTTGAGAGGTTTGAGCTGGTCTCCATCTCACATTTGAGTTTCTGCTGGAACTCTGATCACTGTGTGCCATCTTTGATCCTAAGGAAAAAACAAAGTATTAAAGGGTTAGTTCACCCAAAAATGAAAATTGTCATTGATAACTGTGGCGAGGTGGACGAGCGAGAGACATGGGAGGAGCGAGCGAGACCGGTGAGTGAATGAGCGTCCTCTCGAGTCCTCTCATGAGGGAGCCCGGAGGCGTATAAGGACGAGCGACTCCATTGAAGGACGAGAGAGGACCAGGCCTGGAATTTATGTTGTGTTTTGTTTGTTTGTTTTGTACGTAGGCGTACGTACGCCGGTCATGTTATTTTGTTGATTTATTTTATTAAAGTTCGCCGGTTCCCGCCTCCTCTTTCCCATATGAACAAACCACATTACAATAACATGTCACCCGTATTCGTGGACGCGCGGACGCTCTGACGTAGATCAACAACGCTTGGTCTTTTTTTAAACTTTATTTAAAGCTACACTGTGTGATATTTTCCCCCATCTAGTGGTGAAAGGGTATATGACCATCCAGTAAATATTAGTTTCTGTTCCTCCCAATTCCGATTTCGTTTTAACTCCTACGGTGGCCGATTTAGTCCAAGATTAGCATGGCTTCCAGTTCGATCCAGCAATCCCCCTCTTCACATTCGCCATCGAGTTGTAACGCATGTGTCCGGGTGAAAAATACGGATAGCTCACTCAACGCAACTGTAGTCGACGCAAACACGGAGGCGATTGACATCAAACAGCCCGCACTTTATTCCCCGCGGAACCCCCACAAGAGTCCGGCACAAACTCCACTTCCGTCCACAGCATTACCCAACAAAACAAAAATAAATGAATGTTAGCAACAGAAGACAGAAAATAATCTGCACACATGGGAGCTCGAGGCGCACTGCACACACACACACACAGAACGCAGGCGCTCCAACCGGGGCGAACGCTCTTAAAGGGGCCACACTATTTTCCTACTCATTACAGAGTGTTAAAACGCGAAAGGCGAAGCTTGAATTTACGGGTATGTCCCTCTTTGGCTAATGTACTTTCAAGATGGAGGGGCAACATGGCGACCCCCATTCGAACCCCTTACCCGTATGTATTTTCAGTGGCATATTATAAACTTACGAGAATACTTTATTACTTGAAAGAAGTAAATATACATTAATGAGCACATATTTTTGAAAGAACTAAGTGTTTTTAGCTAAGAATAAACTAAGAAAGTTACACAGTGTAGCTTTAAAGAAACCAAAGAAAACAATCATGTTGATCATCATTTGTGCAGACTGACCACAAGTAGGGTATAACTGTATAAGTTAAGGCTGATTTATACTTCTGCGTCAGACCTACGCCTTATCCTCTACGCCGCAAGTTACGCATTGGTTTTCATTTATACTTCTGCGTTGTTGTCCGCGTCAATGTGCAATTACACATGCAGACCGCTAGGAGGCAGTGTCCACGGGCATGTTGATGTTAACCCACAGTATCAAGACAAAGCCAAAGAAGAAGCAGCTTTTCTTGCAGCTTGAGTTGTTGTATCTAATACAAATTAAGCATCTCTAGTTAATTAGTAGAGTTACATAAGAGGCGATCTGGCGCTGAAATGAGTTTCTGAAATCATGCAGAGCTCATGGTGCCGTTTTCAGTATCGGTGGCTCATGCACAGACTAGCGTTTCAATCGATTAATGTTGCAGAGACTTTATTCGTTCTTTTGAAATCACAAAACGAAACGCACCCATTGAGATGTGTCCCTGTTCTTGATATACAATCACTGATTAGCATCTTTGGTTTTAATGAGAAAATAAATAAACTATACACAGCGGATATATACTCACCTAAAGGATTATTATGAACACCTGTTCAATTTCTCATTAATGCAATTATCTAATCAACCAATCACATGGCAGTTGCTTCAATGCATTTAGGGGTGTGGTCCTGGTCAAGACAATCTCCTGAACTCCAAACTGAATGTCGGAATGGGAAAGAAAGGTGATTTAAGCAATTTTGAGCGTGGCATGGTTGTTGGTGCCAGACGGGCCGGTCTGAGTATTTCACAATCTGCTCAGTTACTGGGATTTTCACGCACAACCATTTCTAGGGTTTACAAAGAATGGTGTGAAAAGGGAAACACATCCAGTATGGGGCAGTCCTGTGGGCCAAAATGCCTTGTTGATGCTAGAGGTCAGAGGAGAATGGGCCGACTGATTCAAGCTGATAGAAGAGCAACTTTGACTGAAATAACCACTCGTTACAACCGAGGTATGCAGCAAAGCATTTGTGAAGCCACAACACGCACAACCTTGAGGCGGATGGGCTACAACAGCAGAAGACCCCACCGGGTACCACTCATCTCCACTACAAATAGGAAAAAGAGGCTACAATTTGCACCAGCTCACCAAAATTGGACAGTTGAAGACTGGAAAAATGTTGCCTGGTCTGATGAGTCTGGATTTCTGTTGAGACATTCAGATGGTAGAGTCAGAATTTGGCGTAAACAGAATGAGAACATGGATCCATCATGCCTTGTTACCACTGTGCAGGCTGGTGGTGGTGGTGTAATGGTGTGGGGGATGTTTTCTTGGCACACTTTAGGCCCCTTAGTGCCAATTGGGCATGGTTTAAATGCCACGGCCTACCTGAGCATTGTTTCTGACCATGTCCATCCCTTTATGCCCACCATGTGCCCATCCTCTGATGGCTACTTCCAGCAGGATAATGCCCCATGTCACAAAGCTCCAATCATTTCAAATTGGTTTCTTGAACATGACAATGAGTTCACTGGACTAAAATGGCCCCCACAGTCCCCAGATCTCAACCCAATAGAGCATCTTTGGGATGTGGTGGAACGGGAGCTTCGTGCCCTGGATGTGCATCCCACAAATCTCCATCAACTGCAAGATGCTATCCTATCAATATGGGCCAACATTTCTAAAGAATGCTTTCAGCTCCTTGTTGAATCAATGCCACGTAGAATTAAGGCAGTTCTGAAGGCCAAAGGGGGTCAAACACAGTATTAGTGCTGCTCCTAATAATCCTTCAGGTGAGTGTATGTTTTTATTCACTAACATAAAGAATCTCTTATAGCAGATGTAAGGATGAAACTATCATCACATTTCTGGACACACACACATTCCTATCGCAGATTTTTAAATTTATTTATTGACCTGAGGGAGGGGCTCTCACAGACCAATCACAGCGCTTGCGGTCCACGTAGAATTTACACGTTGTTAAATTTTTGTCAGGGTACGCGCGCATCACACAGCCTACGGCATACACTCGACGCAGAAGTATAAATTGGCCTTTAACCTCATGAAATCATCTAAATGTGAAAGTTAAAAAAAAACTGATTTCCTGGAATGACGTGCTAAAGTAGCCTGGTCTTACCAGACCCTCGTACATTTCATTTGTACTCTGGCCACTCAATATATATTGAACAAAATGTAATTATTTTATCAAAATAAACCAATACATTTACAGCGTACAACAATAACATAAACTTATCAAAACAAACAAATCTGTAATGTAATAATGCATCTTTTCATTTCAGACCCTTGGGTCAAAATCGGACAAATAAAAGAAAAGAGTAACATAGTTTATTACACGTTTCTGTGGAAAACTTGATTCTGATTGGTCAATCGCGCTGATAACAACCGCCAAAGTAAATAACACTCCGCTCATCCGGGTACTGCAAGTTATCCTGACCGGTACTACTTGCTTAACGCTGTCGTTGACGGTCTGGCGCCATCTTGTGACAGAAAAAACACTAAACCACCACGGGTTACAAAGAAAGGGTTTCACAGCGGGAACATTCCTTTATAAAGTTTTAAATATGGATATTTTTCTTACACAAACGCATCGATTGGCTTCAGAAGGCCTTTATTAACCCCCCAGAGCCGTGTGGAGCAGTTATATGATGGACAGATGCACTTTTATGGACTTCAAAAACAGCTAACTTAGAACTATTATAAAGTTTGGTTAGCCATGACTTTTTTAATATAACTCCGATTGTTTTGGCCTGAAAGAAGAATGTCATACACACCTAGGATGAGGGAGAGTAGATTATGGGCTAATTTTCATTTTTGGGTGCACGATCCCTTACAGCATTAATTTCAACATTGTAAAAACTATTTTCAGCAATAGATAAAGGCTTAAATCCGTTTGGAACTGTTTTTCTTTGCGGAAGCTTTGCGGAAGAGCTAATCAAACTTTTAAACTCAGGTCCTGATCACTCTGTCGGGGTTATTCTGGGATAACAACCGGCTGGATGTTTCCCTTACATGGAATACTTTTACATACAACACACATTATTTAAGACATACACACTTCCAGAACCAGGAGGAAAGCCTTGTATCGTTATGACTATGATTTCTTGAGTCACATAATCGACACATGAAATTATACATAATTCCTTAACACAGTGTGAAGTAGGAACAGCCCTGAATACAAACACATGGCTTGCACTTGTCAAAGCAAAAGCAAAATCCTATATATATATATAAAGCTACTATAAAACTAATTTCTACACCACAGATGTGCCTTAGGCTATAAATGAAGTGCGTTCATCATCTGAGCACATATGACATTTACGAACCAACAAATTTTGCCTGTCCATTGGCACTGCACATAATCATTTAAATAATTTCTGACCCAAGCGTTTTATTTTATTCACCACAATTAAAACTTGGTCACCTACATAAAATGAGGAAACATTTTGCTCAAGATTCTCTTTAGTTTTAACAATCCCAACACACTCTTTTTAGTATTAAATGTTATTCACACGACATACAAAACAATCGTCTAATCAATAAAGTGATCTCCAATTACCTTCGTTGGACTTGTTTTCTGCTGGTTTCTCAGTGTGTGTGTGTGTGTGTCCTTGGACTGGATTATCATGGTGGGCTGGACTTCCTCAGAAACGAAACTTTTAGTCTTTGTGTGATGCATCGATTGGCACCGGCTGAAGCCCGGGGCCTTACACTGGGGAGCAGGGGCGGATCTACAGGGGGGCAAGGGGGGGCAGGTGCCCCCCCACTCTAGAGCCTTGCCCCCCCCCCCAGCTGCCCCCCTTACTTTGATAATCCAAAAACTGTACTTGTAAAAACAACCCGCCAGTATGTCCAATACATTTACCAAAAGTAAACCATTTAATTTTTTTTTTTTAAATGTATTAAAATTAAAATGCATAAAATACCCCTCCCCCCGCACCTCTAATACTTAGCTACGTCCCTGATTCAAACGTGCAGAGCGGCCGCAGCGGCGTTCGCTCAGTCTGGCTCACACACAGCGAGTCTGCTGCGCTGCGGTCGCCCTACAAATCGACTGGAGAGACTGAGCTGCCCCAGAGCCCCTGAAGGTGAAGTGAGTTTCCCCAGGTGTAGTTTAAACACACGTTTAACTTGAAATTACATTTGTAATGAATGTATTGTATGCTAAAGACGATTCAGCATCAGCAAAAACAGCGAGTCTATTACGTTAGCCAAAATCAGCGGTTGTGAATCGTAAGAGCACTCTTCCCTTTGATTAGCCTAATTTTGATTTTAGTAAAGACAAGAACATATAAAAATATTGTATCCATAACTGCCAAATCTCACGCATTCACCGTGAGACACATGCAATTGACACTTTTCACGCTCTCACGCCACACACATTTTCTCACGCACAGAAAAAATCGCGAAGCAAAGAGGACACGGAGACCGACAGACTAGACAGAGCAGGTTACTTATGATAGAAAAAAAAATCTCAGCTCTCAGATTCTTTCACTTTTATTACGAAATTCAAACAATAAATGCCGTTTTGGCGCTTGTGATCAGGTTGTCTCTAGCTAGGCTAAATAAACACGAATGAACAATGTTGAAAGAAACAGTAGCCTACAACTTACCTAAATGTATATTCCTCATACAAAATATCGACCAATCAATCTAACAAAGGGGTCAATAAAACAACTGGAGAACAATTATGTCACATAACATTTTCCTCAGGAAAGCCATTTAATGACCATAATAGACTATAGCACATTAGTTGGCTAGAAAAAAAGAGTTATAGAGAGTATTTTGCTAAATATGTGTAATGTACCATATTACATATTTATTATATTTTTATTTATATCATTAAATAAAGTTGTTAATATAATAAAAAAACGCATTGTATGTAATTCGAGTTATTTTTTAACCTTAAATAACACTGCCAGCTGATAGGGCTCTCTCTATGTTTACAGCATTAGGTGAGTTGTTTTTTCTTGAGATTAGGTACATCTTGTGTGCCTAATATTTATCCAAATGAGTCAATATTAAATCAAATCACGATAATTTAATTTAATTGAAATAACATAAAAAAGTAGCTTACCAGAAATTGTACCATGTAAACACTGTAACATGTTGTCACTAAACCTAATATAATTCAGTTGTTACTAAAATGTTAGTGACAATCACAATACACTTATTGTGATGCAATTATTTATTTATTTTTTACATTTGATTTAGCTAAGCAGTCCTATTAAATCCAATTCCTCTCAGATATCACAGCAATGAAACCAACTGGGGAAATAACAAATACAATAGGATTAAGTAGTCTAAACATAACTGGTGTGTGCATGTGATTAAATCTTTCTGATTTTATATTTGTTATAGGCTACTTATTAGCTACATGGCCCTACAGTGTAATGTAATACAAGGATAACCAGAGGTTTTCACATATTGATTTCCATGTACCGTCTACCCCTGCCACCCTGCCAAGACCTCTTGCCACCCCTTTGCCCCCCCATGTAACATTTTCTAGATCCGCCACTGCTGGGGAGGGACATTTCGCGGCACGAAAATTGTATATTTCCACATTTGTGGGAGTTTGCAGTAGTGACAACATCATTAAACCAACTCACACAAAGAGACCCGAACAAGATACCCAGTAAACACAGAACGTTCCCATAACGTTCCCGTTTGGTTATTTTTGTGGGGAACCAAATACGAACGTTCTCTATTGGTTGTGTTTTTGTAACCAGAACGTTCCCTGCAGGTTATTTTTAGATTTAATTTTTTTTATAAGGTTTATTTGTATATTTCGTCACTGCGCGCCTCTGATCTGCGCGCGCTTCTCCAGCACGCGCTTTCTTTCGCCTTCCACAGAAAGGCGCGCACTCGCGTAATTTAAAAATTAACGGTCATTTCGTTTTTACCGACTGACTAACATTAGTTTATCGATCTTTATTGAATAATATGTTATAATTAATAAATACACCAGTGTAAATAGTGTGATTTCAGAGAGATTTGACACGTAATTGAAGACAACATGATGTTAACCGAGGAGTTCTGGTTTACTGACCAAAAGAGAGAAGCGTTCCGTTAATTCAGTGGTGAGAAAATAATGCAATGTCATCCCAGTTAAAGTCATCTTTATTCATTATTAATGTCTGTGAATAAAATTCATATTTTAAAACCACATATTGTGTTGAAGTCATTGTTATTTGGCACTTAAAGCCTGGTTGTGGTGTCAGTGATACAAGTTACGAAATGTACATATTAATGCATAATTCAATCTTATTTAATCCTCCATATGAAGGTTTATGTGCTTGAATTATTTCTATTGATTAAATAAGTTCAAAACAAGACATGGATTGTAGTAGCTACTGATTATTGACGTCCATTCATCCTTTTTCCTGCCGCTTATACCCCTATGGGACGCTTATACCCTATGGGACGCTTATCCCCTATGGGACGCTTATACCCTATGGGCCGCTTATCCCCTATGGGCCGCTTATACCCTATGGGACGCTTATACCCTATGGGACGCTTATACCCTATGGGACGCTTATACCCTATGGGCCGCTTATACCCTATGGGCCGCTTATACCCTATGGGACGCTTATACCCTATGGGACGCTTATACCCTATGGGCCGCTTATACCCTATGGGACGCTTATACCCTATGGGACGCTTATACCCTATGGGACGCTTATACCCTATGGGACGCTTATACCCTATGGGCCGCTTATACCCTATGGGCGCTTATACCCTATGGGACGCTTATACCCTATGGGACGCTTATACCCTATGGGACGCTTATACCCTATGGGACGCTTATACCCTATGGGACGCTTATACCCTATGGGACGCTTATACCCTATGGGCCGCTTATACCCTATGGGCGCTTATACCCTATGGGCCGCTTATACCCTATGGGACGCTTATACCCTATGGGACGCTTATAACCTATGGGACGCTTATACCCTATGGGACGCTTATACCCTATGGGACGCTTATAACCTATGGGACGCTTATACCCTATGGGACGCTTATACCCTATGGGCCGCTTATACCCTATGGGCCGCTTATACCCTATGGGCCGCTTATACCCTATGGGACGCTTATACCCTATGGGACGCTTATACCCTATGGGACGCTTATACCCTATGGGACGCTTATACCCTATGGGACGCTTATACCCTATGGGCCGCTTATACCCTATGGGACGCTTATACCCTATGGGACGCTTATACCCTATGGGACGCTTATACCCTATGGGCCGCTTATACCCTATGGGCCACTTATACCCTATGGGCCGCTTATACCCTATGGGCCGCTTATACCCTATGGGCCGCTTATACCCTATGGGACGCTTATACCCTATGGGCCGCTTATACCCTATGGGACGCTTATACCCTATGGGACGCTTATACCCTATGGGACGCTTATACCCTATGGGACGCTAAACAAGTTAAATTCAAGTATTTTGCATAAATGAAATGCTAAGTATTAATTCAAAGCTAATCAATGAAGCTATCTTCCATTTTTTTCACAAAAAACTACAGAAATGTCTTATAAGAAATTTTCTAATAAGCTCTTACCCCAAACCAATATTAAATGTCAGAGTGTGACCGGTGTACAGGTCAGCATTTGGTCCTTAGGACACTATTTATCTCATTGACAAATGTATAATTATTGTACATTGTGGACAAACTGGTAAATAACAGCTGTATTTTGAGATGTGGTGGAAATGACATTTGTTCATTGCAGGTCAGAAAAAATGTAAAATAATAACAATTTCTCTTGTAATCAAAGTTTGTCCTCTTACAGACCTTAAAACAAATTATTTAAACTTATGAGACTGTTACGTGACTTTTGGAAAAAAAAAAACATGGCTTCACATGGCTAAAAGTGCCCCTAGTTGAAGAAATGCCCTTATAGAGTATAAACTTGGGAAAATAAAAATATTAAATACAATTATTATTTATTTTTGTAATGTGTGTTTTTGTTAAGTCATGTTATAGCTAATATTGTTTTGAACTGCTTGTTATTTAAAATGGTTACTATTAACTGTTTTCATTTTCGGGTTTTTCGGGTGAGTTGAATTGTATTAAATCCAGACCAAAAATCCTAATAATCAAACTAAATCATAATAATTATTAATGTTAGGTAATAATAATATAGGGAGCCAACAACAAAAAAATCATTCAAAAATATATTGTCCCTGTTTTTTAATTAAAAGATAATAACAAATGAGATTTTAGTGATGTTTTGACCAGTCAAATAGGAAATGTGCCCGGTTTCCATTTCAGAAATCTTCTTATCATGGACAGCCTGAAAAAGAAAGACTGGGAGCACAACCGAGAGAGAACAAGAAACATACCTGTGATTCTCTGGGACGACCCGGACCTGAAAGAGTCAAAGAAAACAGGATTCGGAGAGAACAACCTACAGAAAATGAGAAACAAGTCAAGTCTGAAGATCCACACGTGACAGGAGACCCACACTAATGTTTACTTACAGCCAATAATTCAGTCACACCCGACACTTATGAGATAAATCGGAGATTAATCATCTTACCTCAGCTTGCGTTAGTACCATTATCTTTACCACTCATTGGGTACCACCCAGTACAACTGGGTAATAAAAGAGTGTTATTATGAAAGAATATCTTTTCTTTGTTGGGGAGTGTGTGATACCATATCCATAATAAAGGCTAGATGTCTTACGGCGGAGTCTCTAACGTCATCACCGAGAACACAAATACTCTTTTCTCACCATTTACAAATGATTTGGCTTCTTACAAACGTTATTAACTTGGATATAATTCTGGATGCTTGAACACATTATTTATAATTATTTTATTGACGTTTATAACAAACCAAACCGTTTGAAAATCGGTAGAAAATTGAGCAAGTTATGGTTATTTAAAAAGTACACGCACCATTAAAACACAGCTGACTGTGACAAGATGGCCGCCAGGTGCGGACGTCGACCTCCATTGGCCAGCAGCGCGGGCGAGACATCTAGCCTTTATTATGTATGTCTATAACTGTGTCTCATTTCATTAATTTCGCAGGCTGCGTCCTGAAGGATGCAGTACACGGAGTGTCCTTAATCAGAATTTAAACGAGATGTCCTTCATAGGACGTATCACGTTGCTATGCCAACACGTTCACAGCGCTCTCTCACTCACCCCAGTTAAATTCATGAAAATTATTTATAACTTTGGAAAGTAATTTTTACAAGATGTGTTCATTTGTTGTTGTTTTTTGTTCAATACTTGAGGAGCTGCGCCA
>CM042244.1:58717945-58727945 GCA_023566225.1 Romanogobio albipinnatus
ATTAAAACATTTTTGTAAAATATATATTTTATATAAAATAAAAAATATTTAGTACAGTATTTTTTATTTACAGTAAATTTAAACTTCCATAACTTTTTCATATTTTTATATTTTGAATTGCTTTCACTTTAGAAATAATCTGCCGAGTGTCTGCTTTAAAACAAGACCAAACTTAGCATTCTTGAATTACAGCCCTTTAAGTTCATTAAGTCGAGACTGTTTTCCAAGATGGCTCCTGTCTGTACACGCGTACAGTCTTTATAAACTATCTTCTTATTGAACTGTTTGTACACTTACACAGTTCTCAATGCTTCGGTTTGCATGTAGGGACCCTCATTATGCTACCGTGTTAGTGTGAGGCTATTTTGAGCCTTGTTAGTGGAATTAACTAGCGATTTAATTTGACTTATTCTACGCCCCATATACTAGCGTTATAAGCTAATCTGTTTTTAGAGATAAAACTCTTTATATTCGATTTTCATGAAAACGCATCCCAGAGAACGATCCACTCGGTAACCATGTGTTAATCACCTCTAGGTTCATTTTTCACCGGAGTAATCCTTTAAGTCTTGATTGAACAGATTTCCTCATATCCTCCATTGTTGCGGCTCCTCTCTTCCCAGTCTGTCAGTAACACTGTTTACTTCCTGTCTCTATGAAGCCCCGCCTTCTGAAACGCACACTGTGCTCTGATTGGTCGGCTGGAGCAGTGTGTTGTGATTGGTGTTTGGGAAATGCCATAACCGCCAGTTTCAACACACGACTAACTAACTCAACCAGGCCCCGCCCCTTTATTCTGCGTATGAATTATTATAATGAGGAATATTGTGACGTGTCAGTTCCCGGAAGAAACTCAAGATGGAGGCGTTTCAGAAACACTGACAGTGATATAAAGAAGAGCTGTTTCCCGCTCAAACATCAACATCACACACATGGAAAAAGCTGCGGCTGAACTGGAGAGACCGCGGAGATGATTATTTAACTCTGAGGTGCAAAGTTTGTGTTGCATTAATAAAGACATTGTAAAGGTGCCACTGATATTCACCCTGAGCAAACACATGAGCAGCAGCTGTTACTCGCTGTTAACAGGCTTTGAGGAGTGATTTAGTGCACAGAGTTCCTCCAGAGCTAACAGGGAACTCAGAACATCTCAACGTTCTTCCAGTGATGTTAATAGAACGTTTGCTCAAAGTTATCTGGTCTTTAATAATGTTCTCAAAACAGAAACACTGTTTATCATTTTTTTCAGAAAAGCTTTATTTCATTTAATGTTTTTTTTAATGTGACTACTTGTTTCAGAACATTTCGAGAACATTTAAACGTAACATTCCCATAATGTTTTAACATAAAGTTTGAAAACTGATAAAAATTATGGCAAGCCATTTTAGCTTAAAATGTTCCCAGTGTTACTCGCTGTATAATTGCATTTTTACTAGTAAGATTTAAATTAGAGAGCTCTACAAATGAATTTTTACTAGTAAGAATTACAATTAGAGTTCTCTATTTATTAGTAAAAAACATTAAAGATATGTATAATTGCAGAATGCTGTTATTTAATTTTAGAGCTCATTAATTGGAATTCTTACTAGTAAAAATGTGATTATAAAGCTCTCTAACTGGAATTCTTGAATTCTTACTAGAAAACTATATGATTAGAATTCTTACTAGAAAACTATATGATTAGAATTCTTACTAGTAAAAATTGGATTAGAAAACTCTATAATTAGAATTCTTACTAGTAAAAATTGGATTAGAAAACTCTATAATTAGAATTCTTACTAGTAAAAATTGGATTAGAAAACTCTATAATTAGAATTCTTACTAGTAAAATTTGGATTAGAGAATTCTATAATTGGAATCTTACTAGTAAAATTTGGATTAGAACTCTATGATTAGAATTATTACTAGTAAAAATTGGATTAGAAAACTCTATAATTAGAATTCTTACTAGTAAAAAATTGGATTAGAAAACTCTATAATTAGAATTCTTACTAGTAAAAAATTGGATTAGAAAACTATGATTAGAATTCTTACTAGTAAAAATTGGATTAAAAACTATGATTAGAATTCTTACTAGTAAAAATTGGATTAGAGAATTCTATAATTGGAATCTTACTAGTAAAAATTGGATTAGAACTCTATAATTAGAATTCTTACTAGTAAAAATTGGATTAGAACTCTATAATTAGAATTCTTACTAGTAAAATTGGATTAGAAAACTATGATTAGAATTCTTACTAGTAAAAATTGGATTAGAGAATTCTATAATTGGAATCTTACTAGTAAAAATTGGATTAGAACTCTATAATTGGAATTCTTACTAGTAAAAATTGGATTAGAACTCTATAATTAGAATTCTTACTAGTAAAATTGGATTAGAACTCTATGATTAGAATTCTTACTAGTAAAATTGGATTAGAACTCTATGATTAGAATTCTTACTAGTAAAAATTGGATTAGAACTCTATAATTAGAATTCTTACTAGTAAAAATTGGATTAGAACTCTATAATTAGAATTCTTACTAGTAAGAATGTTTCCTTAACATTCGTTAAACCAAAAAACATTTTTAAAACATTTTATAAAACTGCACATTCATAAATAATGTTCATAGAGCTGCTGTTTTAGTGTGATAATCACAAGCATGTCAAATCACCTTATGAATGCTGTATCCTTCATAGAGGTGAAACCTTCCCTGCATGCAAACGCACGGCTTTCCTTTAAGGGTGCCAAACACCAGATTTCCAGCATGGCCGTGCACTGCAGAACCTGGCAGTAAAGACAACACAGTCAGTCAGTTCAGCGCGCGGGACATCACACCTGAGGGCAGGTATATTTGTCTGAACTCACCAGTGCTCTGAGGGAAGTTTGGGATGTCTGCATAGCTGATGACTCGCTGATCTTTCAGCATTTCTGCCAGTCCGCCGAGCCCGGAGCCGCACACGATCCCCACCAGGGGACGCACCGGAACCTGAGCTAACAGCCAATCAGCTGTGGCCTTGCAATCCTCATAACTGCACCTAAAGGAGAGAAACAATCATTGAACCTTTTTCTAAGATTTGTCAAAAAAAAGTTCATTAACTGTATTATTTATATATTATTTTATTAAATCATATTATTTAATTTAATATTAATGTTCATCTATCATTAGATTTACTTGAGAACACTCTAAAAATGCTGGGTTAAAAACAACCCAAGTTGGGTTGAAAATGGACAAACTCAGCGGTTGGGTTGTTTTAACCCAGAGATTGGGTTGTTTTAACCCAGAGATTGAGTTGTTTTAAGCAAACATTTAACCCAACCGCTGGGTTAAAACAACCCAATTGCTGGGTTTGTCCTTTTTCAACCCAACTTGGGTTGTTTTTAACTCAGCGGTTGGGTTGTTTTAACCCAGCGATTGGGTTGTTTTAACCCAGTGATTAGGTTGTTTTAAGCAAACATTTAACTGGGCTGGGTTAAAACAACCCAATTGCTGGGTTAGTCCATTTTCAACCCAACTTGGGTTGTTTTTAACCCAGCATTTTTTAGAGTGAATGTGTAGGATGTATTTTTTACCCTACTAACAAATGTTATTTCGTAGCTTAAGCTTCACTAAATTGTGTTTAATGCTCAAACAAAAACAGCAATGTTTTCATATCCACCTACGAGCGCCTTATATGGACTTAATGTTTAGGAGAGTAAAGTATCTATGTCTAGAATAATAGCCGTCTGAATGAAGGGTGGGAGTCATTCTGTCTGCCTTCTTTCAACAAATCACACATTCAGACTGGCTCAAGTTACATCTGAGTTTAATGTGATGAAATCAAAAAGACCACAAAATAACGCACTAGACGGATGAACGATTCTGTTAATGAAGACTCACTCAGTCAAACCTGTCGCTGAATCAGCTTCTGATATGACTCACTTCACACTCTTTTACTGAATGTAGTTTCCGAGTCTGACTGTCCCCATTATAAACCACGTGCATTTAATGATGCATATTTGTAAAGCAGTTACATCAGCCAGCTAAACGTATAATTTGTTTGAGATTGTCCTATTGTCCTTCTCCCATCACTCATCATCAGTGAGAGGGGAGGGCGGGCTCTCGGTCTCGGACTCAGAGGACTCTGGATTTTGTTTCAAGACCGGTCAAGGCCTCGACTGCTGGGATGTCACTAAACTGCCGGTGCATTGCCTGATTTATTTATTAACATCATTAATAATGTGGTTGGATGTAAAACTGACTGCTTCAGATGCAATCAATAACTTATTTCTAATTTGATTGATTTATTGTGCCGATTCAGAAATTTATGAGGGATTGTGTCAAAAATGTCACCGAATATGAATACAAATGCTCACCAATATCACAAGAGCAAGAGAGCTGCATGTTTTCACAAGTTTGAGCATGACTGCAAACGATATTGATATTACAAATGATATTGCTTTAACAAACATGATTTATGCATTTGTAATTTACCAATTCAGATGCATCTTCTGTACCACCTCTGCACTGCAACGATGAATTTTGTTGTTTGTTTGGTAACAGCTCTATATAGTGTCTTATTCTAATTATATTTATTATAAGTCATTTATTATTAGTTATAAGTCATTTCTCAGGTGGTAATGTGGATCTCTATGAATTTAAAGAGGGCTGGACTGGTCTTGGTTGTGTCTTGGTCTCGGATTAGTTGGTCTTGACTACACTCTAAAAAATGCTGGGTTAAAAACAACCCAAGTTGGGTTGAATATGGACAAACCCAGCGATTGGGTTGTTTTAACCCAGTGGATGGGTTGTTTTAACCCAATTTCTAGTGGGCTAAAACAACCCAATCGCTGGACTAAAACAACCCAATCGCTGAGTTAAAACAACCCAATCGGTGGGCTAAAACAACCCAATCGCTGGACTAAAACAACCCAATCGCTGAGTTAAAACAACCCAATCGCTGGACTAAAACAACCCAATCGCTGAGTTAAAACAACCAATCGCTGGACTAAAACAACCCAATCGCTGGACTAAAACAACCCAATCGCTGGGCTAAAACAACCCAATCGCTGAGTTAAAACAACCCAATCGCTGGACTAAAACAACCCAATCGCTGGACTAAAACAACCCAATCACTGGACTAAAACAACCCAACCACTGGGCTAAAACAACCCAATCGCTGGGCTAAAACAACCCAATCGCTGGACTAAAACAATCCAACCACTGGGCTAAAACAACCCAATCGCTGGACTAAAACAACCCAATCGCTGGACTAAAACAACCCAATCGCTGGACTAAAACAACCCAACCGCTGGGCTAAAACAACCCAATCGCTGGGCTAAAACAACCCAATCGCTGGACTAAAACAACCCAATCGCTGGACTAAAACAACCCAATCGCTGGACTAAAACAACCCAATCGCTGGACTAAAACAACCCAATCGCTGGACTAAAACAACCCAATCGCTGGACTAAAACAACCCAACCACTGGGCTAAAACAACCCAATCGCTGGGCTAAAACAACCCAATCGCTGGGCTAAAACAACCCAATCGCTGGACTAAAACAACCCAATCGCTGGACTAAAACAACCCAATCGCTGGACTAAAACAACCCAACCGCTGGGCTAAAACAACCCAATCGCTGGACTAAAACAACCCAATCGCTGGACTAAAACAACCCAATCGCTGGACTAAAACAACCCAACCACTGGGCTAAAACAACCCAACCACTGGGCTAAAACAACCCAATCGCTGGACTAAAACAACCCAATCGCTGGACTAAAACAACCCAATCGCTGGGCTAAAACAACCCAATCGCTGGACTAAAACAACCCAACCACTGGGCTAAAACAACCCAATCGCTGGACTAAAACAACCCAATCGCTGGACTAAAACAACCCAATCGCTGGACTAAAACAACCCAATCGCTGGACTAAAACAACCCAATCGCTGGACTAAAACAACCCAATCGCTGGGCTAAAACAACCCAATCGCTGGACTAAAACAACCCAATCGCTGGACTAAAACAACCCAATCGCTGGACTAAAACAACCCAATCGCTGGGCTAAAACAACCCAATCGCTGGACTAAAACAACCCAATCGCTGGACTAAAACAACCCAACCACTGGGCTAAAACAACCCAATCGCTGGACTAAAACAACCCAATCGCTGGGCTAAAACAACCCAACCACTGGGCTAAAACAACCCAATCGCTGGACTAAAACAACCCAACCACTGGGCTAAAACAACCCAATCGCTGGACTAAAACAACCCAATCGCTGGACTAAAACAACCCAATCGCTGGACTAAAACAACCCAATCGCTGGGCTAAAACAACCCAATCGCTGGACTAAAACAACCCAATCGCTGGACTAAAACAACCCAACCACTGGGCTAAAACAACCCAATCGCTGGACTAAAACAACCCAATCGCTGGGCTAAAACATTGCTGGGTTAGTCCATTTTCAACCCAACTTGGATTGTTTTTAACCCAGAGTTTTTTAGAGTGTAAATACAATATTATGTTTAAAAATAAGAAAACTGTAAAATGTGTTTCTACTTGTAAATATTTTCATATTTTTATTTACCTTTTAAGTTTGTCACTATTCTATTTTATTATTGTATTTATGTCTTACTCTATTTATTCAAAGTAGGGCAGAGCGGGCACAACCTAACGCTTTAGACTTCCTCAGTTTGTGTAAATCCACTTGGGGGGATTTTTTCCCATATTAATGTCACACATGTCTAGTACAATGATGTGGTTTTGTTTCATTAATACAGTGTTTACTTTTTTCTTGATTTACCCCGAAAGAATGGAAGTGAAATGTGACAACATGCCCCATAGGTGACAATGTAACATGACCAAATGACAGCTTAACCTGATATAATCCAAAAAATATAGACAAACTAAAATATTTTGCCAACAAAATATAATAATTAACTTTTTTAAATAAAAATAATGACATTTTTTAATCATTAAAAATATGCAATTTTTGAGTTTGACTACAAACACATCTCTAAATACAGCTAAACAGCTCAACACATAATAATAATTAATCATTTCTGAACATTAACTCTCAGTCATTATTCACCCTTTTCTCGTGGTTTCTCAAAAGAATTCATAAAAGTATAGAATATAATGGCGTATTTCTAATAGGGGCTCATTGTATCGCAGTGTTCACACACACACACACACACACACCCCATCTGCGCAGCTGGGATGTAAACCGCGGCTCGTGTCTTAAATTACAGAAATAAGATTAAAATAACATCAGATATATCTTATTTTAAATAAACACAAAAAACAGAGATGAAAACTAAACTTAAGTAAGAAATTTACTTTTGCTATGGTTAAATAAATGTTCAGTAATATCTTCCAGAGATTTTTATTTTATTTTGGCGCAATGTTTCTCTATATAGTGTTGGCATGGCAACTGTACAGTAAGTGTCGTCATCCTGCCATGTGTGGAAAGTTTTACACATGTGTGTTCCAGTTAACCCGCGCTAGGTTGAGCCCGCTCTCTCCTGCGCGATGAAGCGCGCGCATCGCATTATATACACGTGCCCGTGCATCTCGAGAATAACTTCACTTGTCTCCATTCACGATCTTACATCATGCATTATATCTAACTGTCCGATCGTTGTACAGTCTCTGTTTATGTAAAACACCACATGCATGTCAGAAGTGTGTGTGTGTGTGTTAAACCTGCTTAACAGGTTTCAGCACAACCTGTTTGTTTAAGTCCATTCTTAAACTCACAGGAATAAACAAATAATACAACTCTAATAGGACGCTGCGTACATGATGTCTAGTCGGATGTGTGACGCAGTAGATTACGCAATAGACCGCGCGCGCGTTCCAGACATAACGCAGCTATATTTATAATGCGACGCTAAAGTGACACATCACGACTCGACACCAGTGCTATCAACTCTCAGATTATAGCACTCTTTCGTTCTCCTAAAGTGTTTTAGAAGCATGAGCTCACCCTGTAGTTGAGTCAGGAAACATGTCGATGATTTTCTGCGAGTCTCTGGAGAGGAGAATGAATGTTTAGTGCGTCTCCGGTAAATGCGCGTCTCAGTGTGTCCTGTTAGAGTCTTTTATATGGCTCTCAGTGTGTGTGTGTGTGGGAATGACCTCATAAAAGGCATTTCCTCCCACATCAGTTTCCCTATGCATGCGCGCGCGCGCCCATTGGCTGCTGCGCGCGGGTGTGACTGATGATGCGCGTTTCCTGAGCGCAATGTGGCGCGCTTCTGGTCAGAAGTGCTTCTGGAAAACCACATTTCACATTCATAAAAAGCAAGTTTACTCATCAACAAAAAACCCTTTATTATTATGTTGACTGAAGTTTAGAGACATTGCATAACTATTGCACAGTGTAAATTGCAATAAAAGGCGGTACATGAGGAAATGGTTCAAATCTAAGAATGTAAAGGGTGTGTTGTTTAATAGTGTCTTGTTGTGTGTGTATACAGTCTCCTGTAGAAGAGGGTTAACCTGCTATGACCTGGAGTGAAGGATCTCATGCATGTCCTCCAAAGCCGGTGATCTGCTGTTTTTACCCGATTGTACCCTTATTCTGATTTTAATATAACATTATTTTTTACATTTATATTGTTTATATATTAAAGGGGTGATGAATTGAGAAATCAACTTTCCCTTGAGCCTTTGGTATATGAAAGTTAATGGTGATATAAGAATATCCTGTAAGTTTCAGAGCTGAAAACGTCCTTGTTAGTCAAAGAAAAGCTTTTATTGACACCAGGCCCAGAAAACGAGAGATCTCAGAATATGTCGACCACTGATGTCATAGGACGCAGAAGCACCGCCTCAAGCCCCGCCCACCGACTCGTAGAGCTAAACAGTTCCAGCTCATGTGTGTAAGACATTGCGTTTGTTCCTTCATTTCACCGCGGATTCGTTTGTAAACAAGACACAGGTCGAGACTGGATTTGCAGACATATTGAGATTAAAACACAATGCTGCGCTTCTGGATCCGACAGGAACGGTGCAACACACTTATGTGAGTAAAACATGTTTTTATATGTGATAGTATTGCATTGTTACAGATCGTTTGATATCTATTGATTACACACCTTAGCACACGCTCACAGGCTGGAGAAGCTGTTATTGGTTCATTCGGGATCAGACTCGGACTTGTAACACCAGTGCTTGCAAAGCCCAACGTCCCGGGGCTATGTGCTTTTCAGAGGGGCTATCACCCGCGGGCTATAGTGAAATAACATTCCTTTCTTGCGCGCGCGAGTGTGTGTGTGTGTGTGTGTGTGCGGTTCGCAGTTATATTCACTGATGGCCAAGTAATACAAAAATAACATTCCAATCAATCGTGGGTGGATGAGAGATGAATCATTGTGTTTGTTTGATAAAGATATTTTTTGAATCCTGTGAGTGTTTGTTCAGACACTTTCAAAACAATCCCCACATGTACTGAGAGGAGATGAAGCTCATTAAATATGCAAATCTTGTCCAATCCTAGCCGTGGGCGTTTACTTCCGAGTCTTCAGTGTGGCACGCCCATCAAAACCCAGCGTTTTTCAGAGAGCCTCAAAACCAGGGCAGAAAATAGCCTATTACTGATCATTATGATGTTTCTGAATGAAAAAACCACGTGAACGTCATAAGCTGACCTCAGACAACAGTATAAAATAATAAAAAAGCCAGTTCATGACACCTTTAAAGATATGAACATTAGAACATAATTAATATTTATGGGAAATACATGAACATGTTCTTGTCACAGTTATGTTCTGTTTGTTTTGGTGTCTGGTATTGTCTGTGCTTGTGTTTCGCATGTTGGTTGTTATCTTGGAAATATCACCTCAGCCTCCTCTCAGTGGCACGGCTACCCCTCGGACCCGCTGGGAGCCATCACCACCTGGATGTCTGAAGCCCGTGGTGCCGCCTCCAGCCTCAGCTCCACCTCGACCTGTCATCCTTCCTTCCTCGGATCCAGCGTGGACCATCGGTCCCCTCGGTACGTCGGCTCCACCTGGGTCAGACATCGCCATGCC
>CM042244.1:58732945-58734287 GCA_023566225.1 Romanogobio albipinnatus
ACACACTCACACACTCACTCACTCACACTCACTCACTCACTCACTCACTCACACACTCACACACTCACACACACACTCACACACACACTCACTCACTCACTCACTCACACACTCACTCACTCACACTCACTCACACACTCACTCACTCACTCACTCACTCACTCACTCACACACTCACTCACACACTCACTCACACACTCACACACTCACTCACTCACTCACTCACTCACTCACTCACTCACTCACACTCACTCACTCACTCACTCACTCACACACTCACTCACACTCTCACTCACTCACTCACACACTCACTCACTCACACACTCACTCACACACTCACTCACTCACACACTCACTCACTCACTCACTCACACTCACTCACTCACTCACTCACTCACACACTCACTCACACACTCACTCACACACTCACTCACACACACACACACACACACACACACACACACACACACACACACACACACACACACACACACACACACACACACACACACACACACATACACACAAACTCTCTCTCTCTCTCTCTCTCTCTCTCTGAGTTCTCATTCCTCTCACGGGCTCCTTTGTGCTGCTGTTCTCAGGATGTTCTGTCCCAACGCTTCCCAAGCTCCCGACATCCTCACGTGTGTAAGACGTGCCTGAATCACAACAAAAGCCTTTAATTCAACTCTCCTCCATTCACACCAGCACTAAAGCATCAAAGCCTCAGTGCGCAGTGATCACGCAGATTGCTTTATAAAGCACCGTTAGCCTGAAATAAAGTTGTGGATTCATTTAGTAGAACAAAGAGGTGGATGAATGGAGAGAGAGAGAGAGAGAGAGAGAGAGAGAGAGAGAGAGGCCGGTTTATAAAAGCGAGAGGTGCACTGAGGCCCAGTCCTTCTCAAGAGCTTCTGTTTAATGAAGGTAACACTAGTGTAACTTCACACGGACTGTGATCATGTAGAGGAGAGCGCACAGAGTCTGCTGGAGCTCAACACCTGCGCGAGGTAAGAACTTCTGCTCTGCTAGAGGAGGACGGGCTACAGGAACACACACTAACATGATGTGATGACGGAGTTTCTGCTTAAAACAAGAACAAATGCTTCAGCAAATGGGGTCAAAATCTTCTTGTTTTCCCTTTGAATTAAGTTTATTTTTCTGACTCCATTGTCAGATGTTTGCTCTTGTTTTAAGCTCAAACTCATACTTTTTTTTCATACATTTTTACTTGATATCATCCAGTCATGTGTCTTGATTTCAGAATGTTTAGATATTTGTGCTGGAAAAGAACATCATTATATAACTTCATTATAACTTAAAATAGTCCAGGCTGGCCAGT
>CM042244.1:58734487-58741987 GCA_023566225.1 Romanogobio albipinnatus
GAAGGAACGGCATGAGATGTGAAAGGACGGGGATTACACAACAAAGAATATAATCAATGCAGTTATATAAGTGTTCTGCTGAAAAACAGAATAGAGACTCTGTTTTATTGTTCATAAATGTGTCTAAAGTGCAAATAAAACGCATTCATATCCTTCATTGAAGTAAACACACTTTACTATCGAAACATTTGTGGAAGAGATTCCAGTGTTGTGTCGGTTTGTGGATGATAGTTCATGTGATTCTCCTGTGTGAACTTCAGACGTCTATGATATTTCATATCTAATGGAATCATTCTTCCAAACGGACGGATGCGGAGAAACGTTGCCAAACAGACAGTCTGGATTTCTCTCCACTCCCTCATTCAGTCCGTCTCTTTCCTCTCATTGTTGATTAAAAGTCTCTCTTGTGTAAAAAAATAGACATGTTAATTTCTCGAGGGCTAACAGGAAAGCTAGGTAACTAAATTTATTAAATTAATTCACAATATGCACACATTCATTACTATTAATCTTATGCCTATTCTGAATTTCTTGTTTGTTAATTATATTATAAATGACATTACATAGGCCTATTTCAAATCAAAATGGCGAAATTAGACAAAAGTTTATTAATTTAACTGAATATTTTTGTAATTTGTTTAACATTTCTGATTTACAGAAGCAGCTGTCAAATATGAAATGTTTAGTTTAGCTGCTTGCATATCTCACACTTGACGTCGAGTCCTGTTCCTAACGCTCAGCCTCAGCAGCTTCTGTGAACATAAAGCCTGCCTACTCTCTGATTTGATTGGTTTTCTCAAATATTTTGACATTGACGAGCGCTGACAGACCAATGAGAGCTCAGATCAACACACACACACACCTCTGCTTCTGACGTGTGCTCTGCTCGGATTGAAGAACACGCTGTTAAAAAGACGGAACGAAGCCGAAGCCTCCCGCCAGTTTCATATGTTTGAAAGGTTAATCACACATTTTTTAGGGGGGGCTGGGCAGAAGTTTAGGGGGGGGGGGGGGGGGGGGCAGAAGTTTAGGGGGGCTGGAGAGAAGTTTAGGGGGGCTGGACAGAAGTTTAGGGGGGCTGGACAGAAGTTTGGGGGGGTGGACAGAAGTTTAGGGGGGCTGGACAGAAGTTTAGGGGGGGTGGACAGAAGTTTAGGGGGGCTGGACAGAAGTTTAGGGGGGGTGGACAGAAGTTTAGGGGGGCTGGACAGAAGTTTAGGGGGGCTGGACAGAAGTTTAGGGGGGTGGACAGAAGTTTAGGGGGGGTGGACAGAAGTTTAGGGGGGCTGGACAGAAGTTTAGGGGGGTGGACAGAAGTTTAGGGGGGGTGGACAGAAGTTTAGGGGGGGTGGACAGAAGTTTAGGGGGGGTGGACAGAAGTTTAGGGGGGTGGACAGAAGTTTAGGGGGGGTGGACAGAAGTTTAGGGGGGGGGGCTGGACAGAAGTTTAGGGGGGTGGACAGAAGTTTAGGGGGGCTGGACAGAAGTTTAGGGGGGGTGGACAGAAGTTTAGGGGGGGGGCTGGACAGAAGTTTATGGGGGTGGACAGACGTTTAGGGGGGCTGGACAGAAGTTTAGGGGGGCTGGACAGAAGTTTAGGGGGGGCTGGACAGAAGTTTAGGGGGGGTTGGACAGAAGTTTAGGGGGGCTGGACAGAAGTTTAGGGGGGCTGGACAGAAGTTTAGGGGGGGTTGGACAGAAGTTTAGAGGGGCTGGACAGAAGTTTAGAGGGGCTGGACAGAAGTTTAGGGGGGGTTGGACAGAAGTTTAGGGGGGCTGGACAGAAGTTTAGAGGGGCTGGACAGAAGTTTAGGGGGGGTTGGACAGAAGTTTAGAGGGGCTGGACAGAAGTTTAGGGGGGGTTGGACAGAAGTTTAGGGGGGCTGGACAGAAGTTTAGGGGGGGTTGGACAGAAGTTTAGGGGGGCTGGACAGAAGTTTAGGGGGGGTTGGACAGAAGTTTAGAGGGGCTGGACAGAAGTTTAGGGGGGGTTGGACAGAAGTTTAGGGGGGGTTGGACAGAAGTTTAGAGGGGCTGGACAGAAGTTTAGAGGGGCTGGACAGAAGTTTAGGGGGGGTTGGACAGAAGTTTAGGGGGGCTGGACAGAAGTTTAGGGGGGGTTGGACAGAAGTTTAGAGGGGCTGGACAGAAGTTTAGGGGGGGTTGGACAGAAGTTTAGGGGGGCTGGACAGAAGTTTAGGGGGGGTTGGACAGAAGTTTAGGGGGGGTTGGACAGAAGTTTAGGGGGGGCTGGGCAGAAGTTTAGGGGGGGTTGGACAGAAGTTTAGAGGGGCTGGACAGAAGTTTAGGGGGGGTTGGACAGAAGTTTAGGGGGGCTGGACAGAAGTTTAGGGGGGGTTGGACAGAAGTTTAGAGGGGCTGGACAGAAGTTTAGGGGGGGTTGGACAGAAGTTTAGGGGGGCTGGGCAGAAGTTTAGGGGGGCTGGGCAGAAGTTTAGGGGGGCTGGACAGAAGTTTAGGGGGGGTTGGACAGAAGTTTAGAGGGGCTGGACAGAAGTTTAGGGGGGCTGGACAGAAGTTTAGGGGGGGTTGGACAGAAGTTTAGAGGGGCTGGACAGAAGTTTAGGAGGGGCTGGACAGAAGTTTAGGAGGGGCTGGACAGAAGTTTAGGAGGGGCTGGACAGAAGTTTAGGGGGGCTGGACAGAAGTTTAGGGGGGTTGGACAGAAGTTTAGAGGGGCTGGACAGAAGTTTAGGGGGGCTGGACAGAAGTTTAGAGGGGCTGGGCAGAAGTTTAGGGGGGCTGGACAGAAGTTTAGGGGGGGTTGGACAGAAGTTTAGAGGGGCTGGACAGAAGTTTAGGGGGGCTGGACAGAAGTTTAGGGGGGGTTGGACAGAAGTTTAGAGGGGCTGGACAGAAGTTTAGGAGGGGTTGGACAGAAGTTTAGAGGGGCTGGACAGAAGTTTAGGGGGGCTGGACAGAAGTTTAGGGGGGGTTGGACAGAAGTTTAGAGGGGCTGGACAGAAGTTTAGGAGGGGCTGGACAGAAGTTTAGAGGGGCTGGACAGAAGTTTAGGGGGGGTTGGACAGAAGTTTAGGGGGGCTGGGCAGAAGTTTAGGGGGGCTGGGCAGAAGTTTAGGGGGGCTGGACAGAAGTTTAGGGGGGGTTGGACAGAAGTTTAGAGGGGCTGGACAGAAGTTTAGGGGGGCTGGACAGAAGTTTAGGGGGGGTTGGACAGAAGTTTAGAGGGGCTGGACAGAAGTTTAGGAGGGGCTGGACAGAAGTTTAGGGGGGGCTGGACAGAAGTTTAGGGGGGGTTGGACAGAAGTTTAGAGGGGCTGGACAGAAGTTTAGGGGGGCTGGACAGAAGTTTAGGGGGGGTTGGACAGAAGTTTAGAGAGGCTGGACAGAAGTTTAGGAGGGGCTGGACAGAAGTTTAGGGGGGGTTGGACAGAAGTTTAGAGGGGCTGGACAGAAGTTTAGGAGGGGCTGGACAGAAGTTTAGGGGGGGTTGGACAGAAGTTTAGAGGGGCTGGACAGAAGTTTAGGAGGGGCTGGACAGAAGTTTAGGAGGGGCTGGACAGAAGTTTAGGGGGGGCTGGACAGAAGCCCCCTAAAAAGGGCCTAGTGACGCCCATGCTGGTTCTGATAGAAGGTGTAAGCATCAGGTTTTCCAACGGGCTTCCATACTAATGCGACTAAATTCACCAACTGTCATCCCAATCCAATGAAGAAAAAAACATTCAACTATTTTTTTACATTTTTGGGTAATTTCAGAGTATTAATCCCATTCTTTTCTATTATTGTTTACTTAATATTGCTGAAGTTTAAAACAGTTATGGAAGTTTAATTTAACTGTAAATCAAATGTACATTATATTTTTTATTTTATATATAATATATATTTTACAAAATAATTTTTATTATAAAATTAAAATCATATGTCTAACCAAATTGTGTTCCGAATTTGAAGTTGAGATCACAAAAATTTAAGTCCCCATGAGATTTTGTTTTGGCGCTGTACCAAAAATATCCACCGGGTGTCCGACACATTCCATTTCAATTGTTATGATGCGTTCTCCCATAACAAATTAATTAAATTCGATCCAAATTTCAAGTCTACCACAAAACAATCACCAAATATGGAACTCATGAGACCTTTCCGAAGATATGTGTTTTGTCAAGATTAGAAAAGGTAATTTTTTGTAATATGAAACCTGACCCCGCCCACTAGGGGGAGGAGCCCACTAGAGCCCACCGTTTCCATGGTAATGCAACATCCAATTTCAAAACAGTTTAGACAGGATGAATTATGAGTTTTTAAGCTTTCAAATTATACCTAATTTCTATATGAAAAAGGCGATAACAGTTAAGAAGTTAAAGTGTTTGCCAAATGCATAAATGTAAATAAGCATAACTCACATTGTCTTCAGGATGTCTTTTGTTTCTTCTCTAGATGATGTCAGCCACGCCCACTTCTTCTCATGGCCCCGCCCCTCAGAAGGTCTGCCACTCCCAGACGCAGACAGACGTTCTGAAGCCTCTGCTCGGAGGGGCGGGGCACGGGAGTCAGGTGACACGCCGGGGGCGAGTGTTATCCAAGGATGGGCGGAGCAATGTGCACATTGAACACGTGAGTGGGCGTGGCGCTCTGTACCTGCGCGACCCCTGGACGACTTTTGTGGACATGCAGTGGAGGTACAAACTGGTTCTGTTCAGCGCCACGTTTGTGGGCACCTGGTTCACCTTCGGACTGCTGTGGTACCTGCTGGCTTTGGTGCACGGAGACCTGCTGGGTAAGAGATGGACACATGATAACAAACAGACAATAAAATGCATAACGGACAAGAAAACACACACATTAATAAAACTACATTGATTCAAATGCCAGAGGGGAAAAGTCATGTCTTCAGAGAGGTTTTAAAGCTTTCGACGTCGGAAGATTAAAGCGTACAACAGAGAAGGCGAAAGGAAATCTGTAATATATTGTGGAGCCAGGCTATTTAGCCCTTTATACTCAGAAACCGTTTTATTTCTATATAATATTACCGTAGTTTTACTGTACACTGAAAATGGTGCAGAACAAATTTCCGTGCCGAAATTGCTAGAAAATTTCATAATAAACTAGAAAGTTCATTGACTTGCATGTTTGTAGCATGTTTTAGTACATGGCTAACATTAATTAGCATGTTTTTACCATGTCTTACCAAATTGCAAACATATTGGTAGCATGTTTTACTTTGCTAGTATGTTTTAGCATTTAGCTAGCATGAGTTAGCACATTGCTAGCATGATTTAACATGCTGTTAGTATGTTTTACCCCATTGCTAGTATGATGTAGCATGTTGCTAGCATGAATTAGAACATTTGCTATCATGATTTAACATGATGTTAGTATGTTTTACCCCATTGCTAGTATGATGTAGCATGTTGCTAGCATGAATTAGAACATTTGCTATCATGATTTAACATGCTGTTAGTATGTTTTACCCCATTGCTAGCATGATGTAGCATGTTGCTAGCATGAATTAGCACATTTGGTAGCATGATTTAACATGCTGTTATTGTTTACCCCATTGCTAGTATGATGTAGCAATATTTTGCTAGCATGAATTAGAACATTTGCTATCATGATTTAACATGCTGTTAGTATGTTTTACCCCATTGCTAGTATGATGTAGCATGTTGCTAGCATGAATTAGAACATTTGCTAGCATGATTTAACATGCTGTTAGTATGTTTTACCCCATTGCTAGCATGATGTAGCATGTTGCTAGCATGAATTAGCACATTTGGTAGCATGATTTAACATGCTGTTATTGTTTACCCCATTGCTAGTATGATGTAGCAATATTTTGCTAGCATGAATTAGAACATTTGCTATCATGATTTAACATGCTGTTAGTATGTTTTACCCCATTGCTAGTATGATGTAGCATGTTGCTAGCATGAATTAGAACATTTGCTATCATGATTTAACATGCTGTTAGTATGTTTTACCCCATTGCTAGTATGATGTAGCATGTTGCTAGCATGAATTAGCACATTTGGTAGCATGATTTAACATGCTGTTATTGTTTACCCCATTGCTAGTATGATGTAGCAATATTTTGCTAGCATGAATTAGAACATTTGCTATCATGATTTAACATGCTGTTAGTGTTTTACCCCATTGCTAGTATGATGTAGCATGTCGCTAGCATGAATTAGAACATTTGATAGCATGATTTAACATGCTGTTAGTATGTTTTACCCCATTGCTAGCATGATGTAGCATGTTGCTAGCATGAATTAGCACATTTGATAGCATGATTTAACATGCTGTTAGTGTTTTACCCCATTGCTAGTATGATGTAGCATGTTGCTAGCATGAATTAGAACATTTGCTAGCATGATTTAACATGATGTTAGTATGTTTTACCCCATTGCTAGTATGATGTAGCATGTTGCTAGCATGAATTAGAACATTTGCTAGCATGATTTAACATGATGTTAGTATGTTTTACCCCATTGCTAGTATGATGTAGCATGTTGCTAGCATGAATTAGAACATTTGCTATCATGATTTAACATGATGTTAGTATGTTTTACCCCATTGCTAGTATGATGTAGCATGTTGCTAGCATGAATTAGAACATTTGCTATCATGATTTAACATGCTGTTAGTATGTTTTACCCCATTGCTAGTATGATGTAGCATGTTGCTAGCATGAATTAGCACATTTGGTAGCATGATTTAACATGCTGTTATTGTTTACCCCATTGCTAGTATGATGTAGCAATATTTTGCTAGCATGAATTAGAACATTTGCTATCATGATTTAACATGCTGTTAGTGTTTTACCCCATTGCTAGTATGATGTAGCATGTTGCTAGCATGAATTAGAACATTTGCTATCATGATTTAACATGCTGTTAGTATGTTTTACCCCATTGCTAGCATGATGTAGCATGTTGCTAGCATGAATTAGCACATTTGATAGCATGATTTAACATGCTGTTAGTGTTTTACCCCATTGCTAGTATGATGTAGCATGTTGCTAGCATGAATTAGAACATTTGCTATCATGATTTAACATGCTGTTAGTATGTTTTACCCCATTGCTAGCATGATGTAGCATGTTGCTAGCATGAATTAGCACATTTGGTAGCATGATTTAACATGCTGTTATTGTTTACCCCATTGCTAGTATGATGTAGCAATATTTTGCTAGCATGAATTAGAACATTTGCTATCATGATTTAACATGCTGTTAGTGTTTTACCCCATTGCTAGTATGATGTAGCATGTTGCTAGCATGAATTAGAACATTTGCTATCATGATTTAACATGCTGTTAGTATGTTTTACCCCATTGCTAGCATGATGTAGCATGTTGCTAGCATGAATTAGCACATTTGATAGCATGATTTAACATGCTGTTAGTGTTTTACCCCATTGCTAGCATGATGTAGCATGTTGCTAGCATGAATTAGCACATTTGATAGCATGATTTAACATGCTGTTATTGTTTACCCCATTGCTAGTATGATGTAGCAAT
>CM042244.1:58746987-58759487 GCA_023566225.1 Romanogobio albipinnatus
GATGAACGTGATTTCACCAAATCAACTCATCAGATCTGAGGGACAAGTTTACAGTTTATGTCCAGTTTAGGTGCTTTTACATCAGTGTTATTCACCTATCATTCTCTCTCTCTCTCTCTCTCTCTCTCTCTCTCTCTCTCTCTCTCTCTCTCTCTCTCTCTCTCTCGCTCTCTCTCTCAGGTGGCTCGGCCGAAGAAACGCGGTGAGACGATTCGGTTCAGTCAGCACGCGGTGATAGCCAATCACGACGGCCGTCCGTGTCTCATGATACGAGTTGCCAACATGCGCAAAAGTCTGCTGCTGGGTTGCCAGGTAACCGGAGGAGAGAATTAGCACTTTTTATCAAGGTCACCAGTTAATGATTGATTTATTAAATGATTTCTCACAGAACCAGAGAACACAGAAGAGAATGACATTGAATTACAAAGTACAGATTAAATATAAGCTACACGTTGGAACTCCGATAAGTATAAACATATATTGATTTAACTGTGTTTACTGTTAAGTTTTGAATAGATTAGATTTATAATGAACTCCCTGTCTGCCTTCATTTCTGTAATGCAGTCTGAGTTTGGACACATGCAATCTCTACTAGAGGCAGTATAATTATGACATCTGACATTTACACAATATTACAAATAAAGGTTCCAAAAGGGGGGTTTCATGATGCACCGTTTGGTTCTTATATTGCATGATCAGTTCTCAAAAGAACCATTTTTTAATAACATAAAGAACATTTTTCCACTATAAAGAACCTATAGTGCAATGGAAAGATTCCAAGGATCTTACATATTCTTCATGGAACCATCAATCCCAATAAGGAACCTTATTTAAGAGTATAAAGAGAACCTTATTGGTTAGATGGATGTTAAAGGTTCTCATGGAACAATCAATCCCAATAAAGAACCTTATTTAAGAGTGTAAAGAGAACCTTATTGGTTAAATGGATGTTCAAGGTTCTCACGCAACCATCAATGCCAATAAATAACCTTTTTTAAGAGAACCTTATTGGTTAAATTGATGTTAAAGGTTCTCACGGAACCATCAATGCCAATAAAGAACCTTATTTAAGAGAACCTTATTGGTTAAATTGATGTTAAAGGTTCTCATGGAACAATCAATGCCAATAAAGAACCTTATTTAAGAGTGTAAAGAGAACCTTATTGGTTCCGTGGATAATAAAGGTTCTCACAGAACCATCAATGCCAATAAAGAACCTTTTTTGAGAGAACCTCATTGGTTAAATGGATGTTAAAGGTTCTGACTGAGCCATCAATGCCAATAAAGAACCTTTATTAAGAGAACCTTATTGGTTAAATGGATGTTAAAGGTTCTAACAGAGCCATCAATGCCAATAAAGACCTTTTTAAGAGAATAAAGAGGACCTTATTGGTTCCATGGATGTTAAAGGTTCTCACGGAACCATCAATGCCAATAAAGAACCTTTATTAAGAGAACCTTATTGGTTAAATGGATGTTATAGGTTCTCATGGAACAATCAATGCCAATAAAGAACCTTATTTAAGAGTGTAAAGAGAACATTATTGGTTCCGTGGATAATAAAGGTTCTGACAGAGCCATCAATGCCAATAAAGACTTTTTTTAAGAGAACCTTATTGGTTAAATTGATGTTAAAGGTCCTCACAGAACCATCAATGCCAATAAAGAACCTTATTTAAGAGTATAAAGAGAACCTTATTGGTTCCATTGATGTTAAAGGTTCTCACGGAACCATCAATGCCAATAAAGAACCTTTTTTAAGAGAACCTTATTGGTTAAATTGATGTTAAAGGTCCTCACAGAACCATCAATGCCAATAAAGAACCTTATTTAAGAGTATAAAGAGAACCTTATTGGTTCCATGGATGTTAAAGGTTCTCACGGAACCATCAATGCCAATAAAGAACCTTAGTTAAGAGTGTAAAGAGAACCTTATTGGTTCCATGGATGTTAAAGGTTCTCACAGAACCATCAATGCCAATAAAGAACCTTTTTTAAGAGAACCTTATTGGTTAAATTGATGTTAAAGGTTCTCACGGAACCATCAATGCCTATAAAGAACCTTAGTTAAGAGTGTAAAGAGAACCTTATTGGTTCCATGGATGTTAAAGGTTCTCACAGAACCATCAATGCCAATAAAGAACCTTTTTTAAGAGAACCTTATTGGTTAAATTGATGTTAAAGGTTCTCACAGAACCATCAATGCCAATAAAGATCCTTATTTAAGAGAACCTTATTGGTTAAATGGATGGTAAAGGTTCTCACAGAACCATCAATGCCAATAAAGAACCTTTTTTAAGAGAACCTTATTGGTTCCATGGATGTTAAAGGTTCTCACAGAACCATCAATGCCAATAAAGAACCTTTTTTAAGAGAACCTTATTGGTTAAATGGATGTTAAAGGTTCTCACGGAACCATCAATGCAGATAAAGATCCTTATTTAAGAGAACCTTATTGGTTAAATGGATGGTAAAGGTTCTCACGGAACCATCAATGCAGATAAAGAACCTTTATTTTTAAGAGTGCATGGAAATCTCCAGATGGTGCATTAATACGCTATTTAGGAAGGCAGCTCACTAGATCTTGGAAGTGAAATATTGAGAGTTCATTGCAGACAAATGTAATTTTTCCAGGTAACAGGGAAGCTTTTACTGCCATGTGTCCCAAAGGAGGGAGAGACGGTACGTTTGGACCAGAAGAATGTGACCTTCAGTGTGGACACGGCCAGCGAGAGCCCCTACCTCATCCTCCCCCTCACCTTCTACCACACCATTGATGACGAGAGCCCGCTGAGAGGCTGGGCCGACAGGGGTATGATCACAATCCAAAAACACAACATGTACAGAAACCCCAGCAACTCTGGGCTCAGCAACACTCACAGCTCAGTTGCTTTTAGGATAACATTTTAAAAGTGACATTTTTAGGCTGCTTTGCCTCAGTGTCAAAATAACTGAGATGGCCAATCACATCAAAGAAGGCGGAGCTTATTGTTCACAGAAGACAAGTGTGAACTCCACCACATTAGTTTCAGTACAGTTTGTTGGGACAAACTTTGATGTTGACAAAGCCGAATGAAAGTTTGAAAGTTTTATACACTCTAACTTTAAAGTGGAAAGATAAAAACACATTGTTAGCATTAAATAACATGTTTGCTAGCATGATGTAACATGTTGGTAGCATTATTTAACATTGCTAATGTTTCTAGCATGATTTAGCATATTGCTAACACATTGCTAGCATGAATTAGCATGTTTCTAAGATGATTTAGCATAACATGTTTTAACATTTTGCTAGCATTGTTTAACACATTTCTAGCATGAATTACCATGATTAACATGTTGTTAGCATGAATTTGCATGTTGTAAGCAGATTAGCTTGTTTGTTAACATGCTTAACACGTTGCTAGCATTAATATGCATGTTGTTAACACGTTGCTAGGATGATTAGCACATTGCTAGCATAAATTAGCATGTTGTATGCATGATTCATTTTTTGCTAACATGCTTAACACATTGCTAGCATGAATTTGCATGTTGTATGCATGATTAGCTTGTTTGCTAACATGCGTAATACATTGCTAGCATGAATTTGCATGTTTTTAACACATTGCTAGGATGATTAGCACATTGCTAGCATGAAAAACACATTGCTATCAATAATTTGCATGTTGTACGCATTATTTTTTGTTAACATGCTTAACACATTGCTAGCATGAATTTGCATGTTGTATGCATGATTAGCTTGTTTGCTAACATGCTTAACACATTGCTAGCATGAATTAGCCTGTTTGTTAACATGCTTAACACATTGCTAGCATGAATTTGCATGTTGTATGCATGATTAGCTTGTTTGCTAACATGCTTAACACATTGCTAGCATGAATTTGCATGTTTTTAACACATTGCTAGGATGATTAGCATATTGCTAGCACGAATAACACATTACTAACATGAATTTGCATGTTGTATGCATGATTAGCTTGTTTGCTAACATGCTTAACACATTGCTAGCATTAATTTGCATGTTGTATGCATGATTAGCTTGTTTGCTAACATGCTTAACACATTGCTACCATGAATTTGCATGTTGTATGCATGATTAGCTTGTTTGCTAACATGCTTAACAGATTACTAACATGAATTTGCATGTTGTATGCATGATTAGCTTGTTTGCTAACATGCTTAACACATTGCTAGCATGAATTTGCATGATTAGCTTGTTTGCTAACATGCTTAACACATTGCTACCATGAATTTGCATGTTGTATGCATGATTAGCTTGTTTGCTAACATGCTTAACACATTGCTACCATGAATTTGCATGATTAGCTTGTTTGCTAACATGCTTAACACATTGCTAGCATGAATTTGCATGTTGTATGCATAATTAGCTTGTTTGCTAACATGCTTAACACATTGCTAGCATGAATTTGCATGTTGTTATGATGATTAGCACATTGCTAGCATTAATTTGCATGTTTTTAACACATTGCTAGGATGAATTAGCATGTTGTTATGATGATTAGCACATTGCTAGCATGAATTAGCATGTTTGCTAGGATGATTAGCACATTGATAGCATGAATTAGCATGTTTGATAGGATGATTAGCACATTGCTAGCATGAATTAGCATGTTTGCTAGGATGATTAGCACATTGCTAGCATGAATTAGCATGTTTGCTAGGATGATTAGCACATTGCTAGCATGAGTTAGCATGTTTGCTAGGATGATTAGCACATTGCAGTGGTAATGCCTGGATCTCTGTGTGTCTCTTCCTCTCATCAGGTGGAGGTTGGGCAGATCCAGGTCTGGCAGATTTTGAGCTGCTGGTCATGATGAGCTCCACAGTGGAGCCCACATCGGCCACCTGTCAGGTGCGCACATCATACCTGCCCGACGAGGTCCTGTGGGGCTACGAGTTCCCGCCCATCGTGTCGCTCTCGCCCATGGGGAAATACGTAGCGGACCTCGCATACTTCGACAAAGTGGTGAAAACGAAGGCCCCGCCCCTTTTCAAACAGACCCCGCCCAGCGGCCCTCACGGAGCAGACCCGGAGAAGATGCAGCTGGAGCAAAGCTACCGAGAGGGAGCTGGAGAGAGCCGGACGGACAGCTGTCCTGTGAGCGTGCGCGTTAGTAACGTATGAAAAATAATAAAAAATAGTAAAAAATGTCGCATTCTATTATTACATACGGACATAAACTGCGTAGCATAACACAAATGTTATTAATGGACAGCACTGACACAGCAGAGGCTGAATAGGAAAATCGATAACTTTGTGTATTGCTAGTTTACATTAAATACATTTGGAAAGTGAAATATAGCGTAATTTGCTAAATGTTCGAAGTGGGCGTGGCCACTTTTACTTTAACCCTCTGGTGCTCTTCGGTCATTCCTGACCGGAAAATGTTCTGGTTTGTAAATGTTAAAAATCACAGCTTCAGAATGATATGAAACTTGGTGACTTTTCTAGCATTAGGTATGTTAACACACACAAAAAATTGGGGTCATGATTCGAGCATGCTAATTGGTCGTAAAAAAAACAAAGTAGCGTTCATTGTCTTTGGTCATAAATGACCCCCATAGGAAATGAATGGGAAATCTGCAACAACACAAATTCACAGAATATTTGTGTGTACAATCTACAAATCGGCCACAATGCTGAACAAAAATACTCAGCAGTGAAGGGGTGACACTCTAAAACATCAAGAGTGTGATATTGACACATCCACTCACACAGACTTATACACACACACACACACCTCAGCCTGTAGGCCAAGGATGTAAAATCCTGCTCTATACACACACACACCAGATCACATGTCCAACTCCACACACACCAGATCACATGTTCAACTCCACACACACCAGATCACATGTTCAACTCCCCACACACCAGATCACATGTTCAGCTCCACACACACCAGATCACATGTTCAACTGCACACACACCAGATCACATGTTCAACTCCACACACACCAGATCACATGTTCAACTCCACACACACCAGATCACATGTTCAACTCCACACACACCAGATCACATGTTCAACTCCACACACACCGGATCACATGTTCAGCTCCACACACACCAGATCACATGTTCCGCTCCACACACACCAGATCACATGTTCAACTCCACACACACCAGATCACATGTTCAACTCCACACACACCGGATCACATGTTCCGCTCCACACACACCGGATCACATGTTCAACTCCACACACACCAGATCACATGTTCAGCTCCACACACACCAGATCACATGTTCAACTCCACACACACCAGATCACATGTTCAGCTCCACACACACCGGATCACATGTTCAACTCCACACACACCAGATCACATGTTCAACTCCACACACACCGGATCACATGTTCAGCTCCACACACACCAGATCACATGTTCCGCTCCACACACACCAGATCACATGTTCAGCTCCACACACACCGGATCACATGTTCAACTCCACACACACCAGATCACATGTTCAACTCCACACACACCGGATCACATGTTCAACTCAACACACACCAGATCACATGTTCAACTCCACACACACCGGATCACATGTTCAGCTCCACACACACCAGATCACATGTTCCGCTCCACACACACCAGATCACATGTTCAACTCCACACACCAGATCACATGTTCAGCTCCACACACACCAGATCACATGTTCAGCTCCACACACACCAGATCACATGTTCAGCTCCACACACACCAGATCACATGTTCCGCTCCACACACACCAGATCACATGTTCAACTCCACACACACCAGATCACATGTTCAACTCCACACACACCGGATCACATGTTCAACTCCACACACACCAGATCACATGTTCAACTCCACACACACCGGATCACATGTTCAGCTCCACACACACCAGATCACATGTTCCGCTCCACACACACCGGATCACATGTTCCGCTCCACACACACCGGATCACATGTTCAACTCCACACACACCAGATCACATGTTCAACTCCACACACACCGGATCACATGTTCAGCTCCACACACACCAGATCACATGTTCCGCTCCACACACACCAGATCACATGTTCCGCTCCACACACACCGGATCACATGTTCAACTCCACACACACCGGATCACATGTTCAACTCCACACACACCGGATCACATGTTCAGCTCCACACACACCAGATCACATGTTCCGCTCCACACACACCAGATCACATGTTCAACTCCACACACACCGGATCACATGTTCAACTCCACACACACCAGATCACATGTTCAACTCCACACACACCGGATCACATGTTCAGCTCCACACACACCAGATCACATGTTCCGCTCCACATACACCAGATCACATGTTCAACTCCACACACACCAGATCACATGTTCAGCTCCACACACACCAGATCACATGTTCAACTCCACACACCAGATCACATGTTCAACTCCACACACACCAGATCACATGTTCAACTCCACACACACCAGATCACATGTTCAACTACACACACACCAGATCACATGTTCAACTACACACACACCAGATCACATGTTCAACTCCACACACACCAGATCACATGTTCAACTCCACACACCAGATCACATGTTCAACTACACACACACCAGATCACATGTTCAGCTCCACACACACCAGATCACATGTTCAACTCCACACACACCAGATCACATGTTCAACTACACACACACCAGATCACATGTTCAACTCCACACACACCAGATCACATGTTCAACTCCACACACACCAGATCACATGTTCAGCTCCACACACACCAGATCACATGTTCAACTCCACACACACCAGATCACATGTTCAACTCCACACACACCAGATCACATGTTCAACTCCACACACACCAGATCACATGTTCAACTCCACACACACCAGATCACATGTTCAGCTCCACACACACCAGATCACATGTTCAACTCCACACACACCAGATCACATGTTCAACTCCACACACACCAGATCACATGTTCAACTCCACACACACCAGATCACATGTTCAACTCCACACACACCAGATCACATGTTCAACTACACACACACCAGATCACATGTTCAGCTCCACACACACCAGATCACATGTTCAACTCCACACACCAGATCACATGTTCAGCTCCACACACACCAGATCACATGTTCAACTCCACACACACCAGATCACATGTTCAGCTCCACACACACCAGATCACATGTTCAACTCCACACACCAGATCACATGTTCAACTCCACACACACCAGATCACATGTTCAACTCCACACACACCAGATCACATGTTCAACTACACACACACCAGATCACATGTTCAACTACACACACACCAGATCACATGTTCAACTCCACACACACCAGATCACATGTTCAACTCCACACACCAGATCACATGTTCAACTACACACACACCAGATCACATGTTCAGCTCCACACACACCAGATCACATGTTCAATCCACACACACCAGATCACATGTTCAACTACACACACACCAGATCACATGTTCAACTCCACACACACCAGATCACATGTTCAACTCCACACACACCAGATCACATGTTCAGCTCCACACACACCAGATCACATGTTCAACTCCACACACACCAGATCACATGTTCAACTCCACACACACCAGATCACATGTTCAACTCCACACACACCAGATCACATGTTCAGCTCCACACACACCAGATCACATGTTCAACTCCACACACACCAGATCACATGTTCAACTCCACACACACCAGATCACATGTTCAACTCCACACACACCAGATCACATGTTCAACTACACACACACCAGATCACATGTTCAACTACACACACACCAGATCACATGTTCAACTCCACACACACCAGATCACATGTTCAACTCCACACACCAGATCACATGTTCAACTACACACACACCAGATCACATGTTCAGCTCCACACACACCAGATCACATGTTCAACTCCACACACACCAGATCACATGTTCAACTACACACACACCAGATCACATGTTCAACTCCACACACACCAGATCACATGTTCAACTCCACACACACCAGATCACATGTTCAGCTCCACACACACCAGATCACATGTTCAACTCCACACACACCAGATCACATGTTCAACTCCACACACACCAGATCACATGTTCAACTCCACACACACCAGATCACATGTTCAACTCCACACACACCAGATCACATGTTCAGCTCCACACACACCAGATCACATGTTCAACTCCACACACACCAGATCACATGTTCAACTCCACACACACCAGATCACATGTTCAACTCCACACACACCAGATCACATGTTCAACTCCACACACACCAGATCACATGTTCAACTACACACACACCAGATCACATGTTCAGCTCCACACACACCAGATCACATGTTCAACTCCACACACCAGATCACATGTTCAGCTCCACACACACCAGATCACATGTTCAACTCCACACACACCAGATCACATGTTCAGCTCCACACACACCAGATCACATGTTCAACTCCACACACCAGATCACATGTTCAACTCCACACACACCAGATCACATGTTCAACTCCACACACACCAGATCACATGTTCAACTACACACACACCAGATCACATGTTCAACTACACACACACCAGATCACATGTTCAACTCCACACACACCAGATCACATGTTCAACTCCACACACCAGATCACATGTTCAACTACACACACACCAGATCACATGTTCAGCTCCACACACACCAGATCACATGTTCAATCCACACACACCAGATCACATGTTCAACTACACACACACCAGATCACATGTTCAACTCCACACACACCAGATCACATGTTCAACTCCACACACACCAGATCACATGTTCAGCTCCACACACACCAGATCACATGTTCAACTCCACACACACCAGATCACATGTTCAACTCCACACACACCAGATCACATGTTCAACTCCACACACACCAGATCACATGTTCAGCTCCACACACACCAGATCACATGTTCAACTCCACACACACCAGATCACATGTTCAACTCCACACACACCAGATCACATGTTCAACTCCACACACACCAGATCACATGTTCAACTCCACACACACCAGATCACATGTTCAACTCCACACACACCAGATCACATGTTCAGCTCCACACACACCAGATCACATGTTCAGCTCCACACACACCAGATCACATGTTCAGCTCCACACACACCAGATCACATGTTCAACTCCACACACACCAGATCACATGTTCAGAGAGGAGCTCTCTTTAGAAACCACAGATTGAGCTTTACACAACTACATTATCGCCTGAAAAAGTCTTAAAACTACGTTTTGTCACACATTAACAGTATTTATACAAAAAAGACGTGTAAACACAGCCCATGTCAGCCATTTCACTTCTCCGCTGGCAGAAGCCCCGCCCATGAGGCGAACTCACGTCTGTTGTGAAGTGAATGTCACGCGTGAATGAAGCGAGCAAACTCAAAATGTTCAAGCGTCCAACTTCGCACGAATAGCGCAATTTATTCGCGTCCGGTGTGAACGCACCTTAAGATGAAAAAACATGAAAACGGCTGTCAGTCCGATTGACTTGAAAACTGGCATGTGGTTTCTTTGTCCAACAAGGACATTCACGCATCTCGAAAAACACGGCCGCCGTCAGCCAATGAAGTTCTAGCTGCTGTCAGACAAGGCTAATGATGGCCCTAGAGGCCTGTGAGAAATTGGCGCCTTTAGCAGAATTGTATATCACGTGATTTTTTACACCTACCATATGGTAGAACTCCTCATTCTGAGCAACTTTGCCTCTCGCTCCGCCGCTGTCAATCGAACCGTTCATTACATTTGGGAGATTATTTTTTTAAAAACTACTTTTGTGAACTAGTCCTGGGTTTTTCGCCCGATCGGAACCAAACTAGTGCAGAAAAATTCTCTGGAGTCTGATGGTCAATAATTATCAACAACAATAAAAAAAAAATGTATTCACGTCCGCGACAGAACGCCAAAATGTTCAAAGTGGGTGTGGCCACTTATACTAAAATGGCTGTCCCTCTTGAACGGAATGAGATCATTTCACCAAACTCGGTACACTTATGTATGGGCTCGGTCTGTGTTTGCGTGAAAAAATGACTGGCCACTTGGTGGCGCTATAAAATTAAAAACATGAAAATGGCTATAGCTACACACCAGTCAGTCTGATTGACTTGAAAACTGGTGTGTGGTGTCTTTGTCCAACAAGGACATTCGCGCATCTCGAAAAACACGGCCGCCGTCGGCCAATGAATTTCGAGCGGCTGTCAGACAGGGTTAATTAAGGCCCTAGAGGCCTGTGAGAAATTCAAAAGAAATCGCCACCTTTGTGTTTTTCATGAGCGTAAAGAATTGTATATCGCACATACCATATGGTAGAACTCCTCGTTCTGAGCAACTTTGCCTCAAGGACTGTCAATCAAACCATTCATTAAAGGATTAGTTCAATTTAAATAAACTTTTGCTGACCATTTACTCACCCCCATGTCATCCAAGATGTCCATGTCTTTCTTTCTTCAGTTGAAAAGAAATGAAGGTTTTTGATGAAAACATTCCAGGATATTTCTCCATATAATGGACTTCAATGGGCTCCAAACGGTTCAAGGTCCAAATGACAGTTTCAGTGCAGCTTCAAAGGGCTTTAAACGACACCAGACGATGAATAAGGGTCTTATCTAGCCAAACCATCAGTTTCTGAGAGAAACCCAGCAGTATTTATGCTATTATTTTACCTCTTATCAGACGAACGTGATCATCTCTGAGCTCAGCCATAACTTCCGCTAAGTGAGGTCAAAATACGAGCCTGGTCATAGATATATCGATCGTAGATGCCTCATTCCACTGATCCGTGCAGGCGATATATCCATGACCACGCTCGTATTTTGACCTCACTTAGCGGAAGTTATGGCGGAGCTCAGAACCTCAAAACCTTCATTTCTTTTCGACTGCAGAAAGAAAGACATGGACATCTTGGATGACATGGGGGTGAGTAAATGATCAGCAAAAGTTTATTTAAAAGTGAACTAATCCTTTAAATATGGGAAATTCGTTTTTAAAAAACTACTTTTGCGAACTACTTTTTGTAGTCCTGGGTTTTTCGATTGTCTACGAGGACATTGGTGTATCTCGAAAAACACGGCCGCCCTTGGTCATTGAAATTTGAGCGACAGTAAGACAAGGTTAACGGAGGCCGATTGAAACGAAACTCAGTGGGTCTGTTTGACTCACGGCCCTAGAGGTCTGTGAGAAATTAGAAAGAAATCGGCCACCAGGGGGCGTCTTCGCATTTTTCACGTTCGTAAAGGACTGTATTTAACACGATTTTCCGCACATGCCCATGACATTCATACCATAAGGAAGAACAATATTGGAGATTATTAAAAAACGAGTTTTCCGAACTAGTCCTAGGTTTTTGGGTCAACCTCGATAACTTTT
>CM042244.1:58764487-58776987 GCA_023566225.1 Romanogobio albipinnatus
TTGCTGAAGAGATTCAGTCTGTCTACAAAACTATCAATGAATGAACTAATGGAAGGAGAAAGAAGATTCTAGATGTCCTACATTAACTCTAATTCCCTTCTCTGACTAATAAACAGTTTCACACAATAAAGATTGATGAGCTGATGGCGCCGTCTGGTGGTCAAACATGAGAGTGTGTGTCTTCATCGGGTCATAAACACGTGAGGCTAAATATACTGCCCTTGATCTAAAGATGTTTTTTCCTGAGAATATCAAATGATCTGAAGATCCGTGTGAGTTTCTGTAAAGAAGGACCGCCAAGAATCCTTCTGGAATAATTCAACATATATTCCTGACAGGGGATTGTGACAATAATTCACATCACGCTCTTTCATAACTTATTATAACACATTTCACAAAAACACGCGTGATTTGTACAGTTTATAGGCCTACACAATTCCCGGATTCAGGGGAATAAATATTAATGAGCTCTTTTATTTGAATTCAATAGAATCCGCGTGAAATACAAACATCAGACGCGGAAATAAATATTAAATATTGCCTAATGTTTAAAAATAATTTGCAAACGAACAATCATTTTTAAGCTTTTGACTAAAATAAACGCACGGTTTATGATGTTTATGGCACGTATGATTTTTAATTGATTTGGGTGATTGTAAATGCTATCAGTAATTAGTTTTTATTTTATAACAATTTAACGCAGGATTGTAGAGAAATCTTTCAATATTATGTTTATTATAATATACAAATATGGCCTATTGTGTCATTTAACGGGCCATAAACCTGAGGAGATGACAATTAGATCATATAACAAAGGCAAATAAACCATAACGGGGTTTTTTTTAACGTTTTTTTTTTACAGACTGTTTTTATTTGCGCTATAATTCGAGTTCGGCTCAGTTTTCTTCAGGATTATCAGATGTTATTATTGTATAACTTGGAAATATGGAGCGACTGCAAGACATTAATTTCTCGTGTTTTCTCCCGAACTTTCGTTAAATCTGGCCTTGATCACAGAATGAAGGAATGAGGACAGAAGAGAGAGATATTCACACAAAAACACTTTATAAATGATTCATCACTGCTATTCCGTTCCGTATTATATGCGATAATAACACACGAGGTTAAAGAAATAAAAAATAATGAGTTAAAAGACTAATTTAGATACATTTAATTGTCACTTTTAATACAAATGTAATACGTTTGATTACCATGAGACGAACGTATTTATTTATGATATTATATTAGATTAGATTCAGCTTTATTGTCATTACACAAGTACAAGGCAACGATCTATCGAATCTATCGCACAGCAGATTTAAATGAAAATAAAGGGCCATGATTGAATATAAAATAGCCTATATATAAAATATTGACTGAATACAAAATCTAAAAATAATATGAGCTAATAATCCACGAGAACTCTTTTTTTTTGTGTGTCTGCCAAAACGAAACAATAATAAATCGCCCAATTCGAATAGTTTTCTTTAAACCAACAACAAACATGGTTTTAAAACAGAACTATAAAAGGCCGTTTTCGTTGCGAAAGATCATAATAAAGACTGTCTGATTTTATTTACACGGAACGAAATGAAGCAGAAGTGAAGAACTGGCCTTACAATCATATCAGCGGTGATTAATTATCATAATTCTTCTCGAGAGCAGGAATATCACTGTAAATGTTGCAACGGTCAAATATGGACAAACACAACCGTTGGGTTTAAAATTTAAAATTTGAATTTAAAATTTAAACCAACGGTTTTTTTTTTGACCGTTGAAACCGTCGTATTCGTGTCAGTTTTCTTGTTTTAATCAATTAGTCATTTTAATCAAAACAGTTTATTGAAAGCATAGAAAATAATAAGTGCTGGCTTGACAATCCAAAATGTAAAAATCACAATGGTCCCAAACAATCTTGTAAATGTTCTCATTGTCCACAACAAATTAATTTTCGATTTTTATGAAATTTAGCGTAATTTATGTTTTATCCTGAAGTCGAGAATCAAAACTACTGATTTATAATGTAAAGAAAAGATGTATCCATGCAGTCCAGGTAGTGTTTGTTCTTCAGCAACGAGAGCTACCCTGTTTACCTCGGATGATCGACAGAATTCGAAGTCCCCTCGAATGAGGTGTGTATTCGGTTCAAATGTCAATCCGCGAATGTAACGTGGAGTTTTTGGCCTCGTGGTCCCAGTACGAGTAGAGCTCGGCCGGCTGCCGGGAGCAGGTGAACTGCAGGGCCGCCGCGCTGTTGGACGGAACCGGCGAGGGCTGCTGCTGCTGCGCCTGGTGCTGGTGGTACGAGTTCATCATGTTCGGCAGGCCCATGGCTTGCATTCGGCTGTAGGGGTTGTACGACGGGGCCGACAGTCCTTTCACGTTCATGGCACCCATATTGCCGTTGCCCATCTGGCAGGACGCGTAGCTCATCGGCGGCGGAGGCTGCGCGAGCGGCCAGGTGTTGTTCATGAAGCCGGACTGGAGGTATTTGGGGGCGGGCAGGTAGCTGCCGTATCCGTCCGCGCCGAAGAGAGACTTGCCCGGCTGGAAGTGAGCCGCCGGCGGTCTGAACGGCCGCTTCATGCGCCTCCGGCGCCGGTAGTTGCCCTTCTCGAACATGTCCTCGCAGGCCGGGTCCAGGGTCCAGTAGTTGCCCTTGCGCTCGCCGCCGCCCTCCCGGGGAACTTTGATGAAGCACTCGTTGAGACTCAGGTTGTGCCGGATGCTGTTCTGCCAGCCCTTCTTGTTCTTCTCGTAGAAGGGGAACTTGGTGATGATGTACTGGTAGATGCCGGACAGGGTCAGTCTCTTCTCCGAGCTCTCTCGGATGGCCATGGCGATCAGAGCCACGTACGAGTACGGCGGCTTCTGGGACGAGTCCGCTTTCTCCGCACTCGGCTCGGATGGGACCGGCTCGTCCTTCGCGAACTCTTCTTTCTTCACTGCAAGGTTGGTGTCCTGGACCATCAAAGCCATTGCGTCATCATCCAAGCTATGGTAAGATGCCATCGCTTTAAAAACACAAACACAACATCAAAACAAACACCTCACTCTAAAAATAAAGGGCCTGTTTTGGCGTCGATGGTCCCTCGCTCTAATAACGCGCGGTTGTTTCAACGGTTAATTGTGGAAGACCGTTGGGTTTAAAATTTTAAATTAAACATTTAAACCTAACGTTTGGGTTTGTCCATATTTGACGGTTGAAACAAGCAGCATTTTAGAGCGTTTATCATCCATGGACCGCTTTATAGTGGAACACGGATTATTAAAATATTCCAAGAAACGGAAAGATTCTTTGGGGAACCAAAAGTGCATTGCTGCGAAAACTTATTTTAAGAGACCGTGACGATGTTTGGTTCAAACGGGACGTACCTGATTTTAGGTCTTTTGGATGGTTTGTTCACGCATCACATCGCAGATCCATAAATGATGACAGAAACGCGTAAATACGGTCCGTGTGAATGAAATCAGAGCTGCTGCTCCAGCACACTCGGGGTTTGCTGTGATCAACTCGGGATCTCAATGTCGTTTAAGCTCGAAGGTTCTTCTGGAAGATCCTGCAACTTTTTTTTCCTCCCGTGAAAGGCGAAACTCTGCTGTCGTCAGACTCGCGCGGATCTTCTCGTCATATTCCGCTTTCGTCACGTCTCTCTCATCGCTGAACACACACACACGGACGCGTTTATCACACACACAACACCGCTATCATTCATATACACACAGCCACAGCTAAACGAGCTGCTCTCTAAACATGTGTATACTTTTCATTTATTAGATTAGATTTAACTCCACGTACCAGTAGCAAATAAATATAAAAACGTCCCTTTATTTAGGCTAATTTAGCGTGAGGTGTTTTATTATTTACTATAGTAATTTAACCCGCTTTTATCACGACACATTATCTACATGTTTACCTCCAAGCCCACTTCACTTAAAGATGAATAAATACAAATATTTGGGGGGGAAACACAGTATATTTAATATAATTTTACATAACACAATTTCTCATTGGTCTTTAAATATGACTGACATTAATTTATTGATCAAATGTAGCACTCTCACGGAAATATAATACTTTGTAATTATCATTTCAATCTGGCTAATTTTACAATTGTTTGTCATAAATAAACATCTCAGGGTTTCTAATCAAAATATGATTTTCTGTTATGAAACAGGGCATTGATTTATGTCCACTGTATTTTGGGAGACGCAAATTAAATTATATATGAAAAAAATATTAGACACTGTTATGAAAATGTTGCCGATTATTACTCCCATTATTACACTTCTCTTTCCATTAGCTACGTTTCCCCAAGAACACATTCATATGCAAATTAGATCCATTGTATTGATTGGGAAAACCCCTTTTTTGCCATTTTACCCACATATTGCATTAAATAAAATGGTATATCAATGTATTTCATATCTTTCATAACAGCTGAGAATCATCTTTGTACAAAGAATAATAATAATAAAAGAATCCCATTGTTTTTGCCCATACATATCATTTTATGTATTTAGTTTTTTTGTCATCTTGTCCATATAGCAAAACATATTTAATTAAATAAAAAAAAATAAAAAATGTTTTTACATTTGATTCTTATGCTCTAAACAATGCAATGACATTTAAAAAAAACCTAAATTCAAAAAACATTTCGTTTCAGGTTATATAAGTACACTCTAAAAAAAAAAGGTTCTATACACTCTAAAAAAAAAGGTTCTATATGGCACCAAAAATGGTTCTTGGCTCGTAATCATAGGGGAACCTTTTTTAGTGCTATATAGCACCAATTTTGGTGCTTCAGTGGTTCTTCAGCGGTTCTTCAGAGGTGCTATATAGCACCTTAGTCAAAGAACCGGTGAAGAACCTCTGAAGAACCGCTGAAAAACCACTGAAGAACCAAAATTGGTGCTATATAGCACTAAAAAAGGTTCCCCTATGATTACGAGCCAAGAACCATTTTTGGTGCCATATAGAACCTTTTTTTTTTAGAGTGTATGGCACCAAAAATGGTTCTTGGCTCGTAATCATAGGGGAACCTTTTAAAGTGCTATATAGCACCAATTTTGGTTCTTCAGTGGTTTTTCAGCGGTTCTTCACTGGTTCTTTGACTAAGGTGCTATATATCACCGCTACCATATACAGAACATGTTAAGATATGGTGCTATATAGCACCAAAAGTGGTTCCTCTATGATTACGACGAAGAACCATTTTTGGTGCCATATAGAACCTTTTTTTTTAGAGTGTAATTATTGATAACTGCAGATTTTTTATCTCCAAGCCCCCAGTCTGTTCTCTCTCTCTCTCTCACACACACACACACACACACACACACACACACACACACACACACACACACACACACACACACACACACACACACACACACACACTCACAGGTGTAACAGCTGTGTGTTCTGTATGTCATCAGCATCTATCGGCTCCTTCACGCCTCTGAAATTGGACAGAGAACGAAGCATTTCTTTTGTTTTTAGTGGAAACTGCGCTACAGATCTGTCGTGTAGTTTACTCATTTTCACTTATGACAGCCTTAATCAATTCATTGAATCTTAAATAAAGATAATTCATTAATAGACACTGTGTAATTAATGTATTAATACTTTTTCAGGCCCAGTATTTGGTTATACAGTACGCTTTCATACTATCAAACCGAAAGCAGAAAATTACATTTCATATATATTATTATTATTATATCATGACGTTTCTTATTTGCACACATGCAATGCAAAACAGTACAAAACTATTAGACCACCTCGAACACAGCATCAACACGCATTTAGACATTTATATTGTATCAGACGCTGAGAGCCATCCAGCAGGCTTCTATTTTAAATAGGCTATAGCACATTTAAGGGAAAACTTACCAAAACTTCCTGCCAAGCTCTTTGAAAGGAGGATGTTTATGGTTCAAAGTGCAAGAATGCAGATGGACTGAAGCTCCGGGTCAGTGGGACACCGCAGACCTGACGGACAGCAGAAAGTTACAACATCATCATCTCGCGCTGCTTGAACGTAGAGAGAAATTTGTTCAAGGTGTTTCGAGCTTCAAAACAAATGTGCTCCAATGACGGTTCAGGGCCTGCTGAGCAAGTCCGAGTTATGAAACCATCGCCAATCGATGGCAAACATGAGTGTTTAAATGCATTCAATTACGGAAAATACTCACTTAAATTAAAAGTTCCAAATAGAACCGAAAAAAGCTTTACATCCTGGAAGCGCAGGAGATCTTTTATAAATTCTCCAGTTATAAAATGAAGGTTGGTTTTTCACAGTGATGCCACAGAAGAACCATTTTTAGTTCCCTAAAAAGAACCTGTTAACCCTAAAAGTTTAACATTTTTATAATCTAAAGAACCTTTTTAAACACTAAGAACTTTCCCTGTTAGCTGCACTCAAATCCTCACACACTACTTAAAAACCTCATGTAACTGCACAAACTTAAATTTACTGAGTTGTTTCTACTAAAAATGTGTATTATCAGCTTTACTTAATAAGTGTTTGTTCGGGCAACTTAACGTCGCTGAGTGAAACGAACAAACTGGGCAGTGGATCTGTAGTTCCCAGCATGCTTTGCAAGGGACTGCATTAGGAGAGTACATTTAGGGATTAATGTGTTATTTTATGTGTTTCTCCATAAAGGGAAAGATGTTGTTATTTTATGTTAGTGTTATGTTGTTATGTTGGACATTTAGAGGAGTTTCTGTGATTTTGTGGTTATCATTATGCAGAAGAGTGCCTGTGTTTGGGCTGTGAGCACTCGTACACTTTTAAAAAATGGTGCTATATGGCACTAAAAGTGGTTCTTGACTCGTAATCATAGGGGAACCACTTTTGGTGCTAAATAGCATCATATCTTAACATGTTCTGTATATGATAGCGGTGCTATATAGTACCTCAGCCGAAGAACCAAGTGAAGAACCGCTGAAAAACCATTGAAGCACCAAGATTGGTGCTATATAGCACCTCAGCTGAAGAACCGCTGTAGAACCAAGATATGATGACCAAGAACTTTAGGGTTCCAAAAGGTTCTATATGGATCTCTAGTGTTCTTGACTCAATTTAAGGAACCCTTAATGCCAAAAGTTTTTATATAGAACTCTAGGGTTCTAAAAGGTTCTATATGGAACTCTAGTGTTCTTGACTCAATTTAAGGAACCCCTATTGCCAAAAAGGTTCTATATGTAACTCTAGGGTTCCAAAAGATTCTATATGGATCTCTAGTGTTCTTGACTCAATTTAAGGAACCCTTAATGCCAAAAAGTTTCTACATAGAACTCTAGGGTTCTAAAAGGTTCTAAATGGAACTCTAGGGTTCCAAAAGATTATATATGGATCTCTAGTGTTCTTGACTCAATTTAAGGAACCCTTAATGCCAAAAAGGTTCTATATGGAACTCTATGGTTCTAAAAGGTTCTATATGGAACTCTAGTGTTCTTGACTCAATTTAAGGAACCCCTATTGCCAAAAAGGTTCTATATGGAACTCTAGTGTTCTTGACTCAATTTAAGGAACCCTTAATGCCAAAAAGGTTCTATATGGAACTCTATGGTTCTAAAAGGTTCTATATGGAACTCTAGTGTTCTTGACTCAATTTAAGGAACCCCTATTGCCAAAAAGGTTCTATATGGAACTCTAGTGTTCTTGACTCAATTTAAGGAACCCTTAATGCCAAAAAGGTTCTATATGGAACTTTAGGGTTCCAAAAGATTCTATATGGATCTCTAGTGTTCTTGACTCAATTTAAGGAACCCTTAATGCCAAAAAGGTTCTATATGGAACTCTAGGGTTCCAAAAGATTCTAAATGGATCTCAATGGCATTTGCCATTTTTTTAAGAGTGCACAGAAACCAAAATACAGGTCCGAAGAACTTCAATGAACCATCTATATTTCTTGTAACTTATAGTAAAGAACCAAAGCCAATCAAAAACCCAAACTGTGCTAAACCGCAGAAGATCTGTCATGATTAAGTGTGCACGGCTGCATCAGAAATCACACACTTCCCTACTGAGCGAAAAACAATATGTGACAAACGAAGTGTCCGAATTTACTAACAAGAGACGGCAAAAGCACTCGGATGACCTACTTCTTCCTGTGAGATTCTGAAGTGCGGACACTTTACTGTCCCATGAGTGAAGCGATGCTGGTAGGTCACGTGACGTCCGGATTACATTCACACACTTATACAAAATAAAACATACTTTTTTAGAAGTCGTGAATTACTACTCAAAATAAGTACCTACTCTAGAAAGAGAGCATGTGATCTCGGACGCAGCCCATGTTTCTCTGTTCAAATGGAGGCTTGACCTGCCGGAGCATTAATGTGGGGTGGAGGGGCTTCCTCACTTTGTAAAGCCCGGGATTGACCTCTGCCTTAAATTACAAAGCCCATAGAGCCGCTCGGCTCTTCCTGAAGGTGCTCAGGGTTTCTGTTTTAGGAGCGGGGACCGTATTTTCCTTTCTTATCACCCGGAGGAAGCGTATGGGAAGCTCTAAGCCATTCTCCCGGCAACGCGCCTGTCAAATTATTATAATGCATTACAGCCAGCAAAGCATCTGTTAAACTGCACTGGCACTCATAAACTGAGGCTATAATGCATGCAGATATGAATGATTCATAATTCAATCATTCCAGGGATTAAATACAGATAAAAGAGTGTTACAGATTGAGAATGGTTTTTATTATTTAAGGAACCCTTAATGCCAAAAAGGTTCTATATGGAACTCTAGGGTTCTTAACTCAATTTAAGGAACTCTTTAAGCCAAAAAGGTTCTATATGGAACTCTAGGGTTATTGACTCAATTTAAGGAACCCCTAATGCCAAAAAGGTTCTATATAGAACTCTAGGGTTTAAAAGGTTCTATATGGAACTGTAGTGTTCTTGACTCAATTTAAGGAACTCTTTAAGCCAAAAAGGTTCTATATGGAACTCTAGGGTTCTTGACTCAATTTAAGGAACTCTTTAAGCCAAAAAGGTTCTATATGGAACTCTAGGGTTCTTGACTCAATTTAAGGAACTCTTTAAGCCAAAAAGGTTCTATATGGAACTCTAGGATTATTGACTCAATTTAAGGAACTCTTTAAGCCAAAAAGGTTCTATATGGAACTCTAGGGTTATTGACTCAATTTAAGGAACTCTTTAAGCCAAAAAGGTTCTATATGGAACTCTAGGGTTATTGACTCAATTTAAGGAACTCTTTAAGCCAAAAAGGTTCTATATGGAACTCTAGGGTTATTGACTCAATTTAAGGAACTCTTTAAGCCAAAAAGGTTCTATATGGAACTCTAGGGTTATTGACTCAATTTAAGGAACCCCTAATGCCAAAAAGGTTCTATATAGAACTCTAGGGTTTAAAGGGTTCTATATGGAACTGTAGTGTTCTTGACTCATTTTAAGGAACCCCTATTGCCAAAAAGGTTCTATATGGAACTTTAGGGTTCCAAAAGGTTATATATGGATCTCTAGTGTTCTTGACTCAATTTAAGGAACCCTTAATGCCAAAAAGGTTCTATATGGAACTCTATGGTTCTAAAAGGTTCTATATGGAACTCTAGTGTTCTTGACTCGATTTAAGGAACCATTAATGCCAAAAAGTTTCTACATAGAACTCTATGGTTCCAAAAGATTCTATATGGATCTCTAGTGTTCTTGACTCAATTTAAGGAACCCTTAATGCCAAAAAGGTTCTATATGGAACTCTAGGGTTCCAAAAGGTTCTATATGGATCTCTAGTGTACTTGACTCGATTTAAGGAACCCTTAATGCCAAAAAGGTTCTATATGGAACTCTATGGTTCTAAAAGGTTCTATATGGAACTCTAGTGTTCTTGACTCAATTTAAGGAACCCCTATTGCCAAAAAGGTTCTATATGGAACTCTAGGGTTCCAAAAGGTTCTATATGGAACTCTAGTGTACTTGACTCGATTTAAGGAACCCTTAATGACAAAAAGGTTCTATATAAGGAGAAATGTCTTAAATGACTGCATAATGCTTTCATGTTTATCAGGTTATTTAAAATGTTCCTTAATTAAAACTAAATGATCCCATGACGGATCCCCTAAACGGCTTTTAATTCTGACACATTGAATATATTGTAAATCACGTAAATGCATAATTAAAAATTTATTTTTTTTACAATTTCTACAGCAGAATGCCTCTTTGACCGTTCCCCACCATCCACATCAAATATGCACTTTTAAATTGAAAAATATGTGGATAAAAACAAGTTAGTGTGTTTTATTGTGTATATAAGTGAACTTGAGCCAGCACGAGGCATTTGTTGTCTGATGACACTGCTGATTTACGTTAGAAGTCCCCGTTCGGATGAATGAGCCAGCGCTGCAGTAAACCTGTGGCACTTTCATCACCTCATATCTGCACAACCATCATGTCAAATGCATTTAGTCCTGCTCAGATAGCATCTCAGTGTCAGACCCTGGAGGAAAACTAGAGGAGAGAATAAAACAGGCAAACAAACAGTCTGGACGCACATCAGCGCTGGAGTCTGTGGCGTGAGCCGCGCGGTTTGATGCTTATCTGCTCCGCACAGCCGCAGGGAACCAGCCTTTGATCGGGAGGAGGAAGCGCTCTATTCCTGGCTCACCTCGGCTCTTTTGTTTCTGTCGAGCAGCAGGTGAAGGTGTTGAAGCTCTTTCTGCACTTCAGAGGTCCAGCCCTGAAGAGACAAACACATGATTTATTCATGACCGCCGCCACAGTCACCTGTGCTGCGTTCATACAGCCAAGGAACGATGAAAACATATCAGTTATTAATATGATTTATTCATGTAAAAAAAACATTTTTCAAGAACTATTTCAGTGTTTCTGCTGTAAATTACTAGCAATTTATGAGGGAAAATTGTTACTACATCAAATGTTTTGTTCATTTTTCATGTCATATTTGTTATTAATTAAAAAAAATATAATTTTTTTTACAAAGTAGGAGAGCAGGCACATATATATACACACAGCTACGACTAAAAGAGAGGGGGAGTATATATATATATATAAATAAACAAGAACAATAAGAAAAACAGCACTCAAAAAAATGATACGCGAGTTTCACTTAATTTTTTATGTCAACAGGTTCCATGTGATTGGGTTATGTTGAATTTAATTAAAATAGTTTATTTCAGTAAACTTAAGTTTTTTACGTAATTCAATGCCATTTAGTTAAATCAGGTTAACATATTTAACCCTTTAACTGTCACTGAGAATACACTATCCAAACTTAAAGGGCTGTAATTCAAGAATGCTTTGGACTATAGACCAAAGTTTGGTCTCGTTGTAAAGCAGACACTCTGCAGATTATTGCTGAAGTGAAAGCAATTCAAAATATGAAAGTTTGAAAGAGTTATGGAAGTTTAAATTTACTGTAAATGAAAATACTGTACTAAATATTTTTTATTTCATATAAAATATATATTTTACAAAAAAATAATTTACTCTAAAATTACTATAAAATCAAAGCCATATGTCTGACCAATTTGTGTTCCAAGTTTGAAATTGATATCACAAAAATTAAAGTCCCCATGAGATTGTGTTTAAGCGCTGTACCACAAACAGCCACCGGGTGTCATTGCAATTCCATTGATTGTTTTTTTGATGCATTTTCCTGTAATTTTCTGTCCAAATGTCACTTCCATCACAAAACAGTCCCCAAATATGAACCCTTGAGACTCAGAGCTTTCCGACGATATGTGTCAAGATTAGAAAAGATTTTGATTATAAAGTAGTTAAAATAAACGTTGAAATAAACTCCCGCCCACTAGGGGGAGGAGCCCGCTAGAATAATTTAAAGTAACGTTTCCATGGTAACACAATGTCCGATTTCAAAACGGTTTTCACAGGATGAATTTTGAGTTTGTAAGCTTTCAAATGATACCTCATTTATGATAATTACTCAAATATATGATACGAAAAAAAGGCGATCAAAAAAAGAGCACCAGGCCAAATTTTGTCCAAAACTATTCAATTTAATTATTCTAAAATAATATAAAAAACAAACCAAAACAAGTAATCCAGTTTAATATTTAGTGAAATACTATTTTTACAACATTTACAAAACTTTTACAAAGTCTCATTGGCTAGCCAGATGGGTTTGTTACATCCATGGCCCAAAGTAGTCGTTTCTTATTATTAAAACACTGTAAATGTGATTAGCAGGTCCTCACCCGAGCACACGCGCTACACTGCACCACAATGGTGACCTCCAAAACCTTTTAAATACCAACATAACAAAATATTAAGCATTAAAAAGTCTCTCCATTTTCTAATCTTTTTTTTTTTCTAATCTTAAAAACGCTTTATTGAAACATTTACTCTCTGAATTCAGCCCCTTTGCAAAGCATGATGGGAAGTGAAAGTCTTGTTGGATTGAAACATGTTACTTCAAAATGAAAACATCAAGTTCTGTCAACGAGAAACGGTTTGAAGAACCAGAAACCTGATATAATAAAGTGAACAGCATCATAA
>CM042244.1:58781987-58784487 GCA_023566225.1 Romanogobio albipinnatus
TCATAACTCTTACTAGTAATAACTGAATTATAGTTCTCTAGTTGTAATTCTTACTAGTAAAAATGCAATTACGACGAGTAACGCTAGGAACAATTTAAGCTAAAACGGCTTGCCATAAAAATGTGAATTCGTGATATCAACTATAATGTCGTCACTCACAGAAACAAATTTCTTGATATAAATAATTAAATTTCAACTAGTAAAAATGTCTCGGTTACGGATGTAACCCTCGTTCCCTGAAGGAGGGAACGGAGACGTACATCGGAACTGACCGACGAATTGGGATCTGATGTCAGAGACCAATCTACTTCCAGTGTTTTAAAACGAGCCAATGAAGATTGGCATGCGATTCACGCATTCCACGCTCCGCCCCGCAGCGCGGGTATAAATGAGGAAGTGGAATGCATGATCATTGCTTTCTCTGCTGAGGAGCCGAACTCGTGACTCGGCCTCCCAGCGGAAGCACAGCACCTGGCGACGGGACGTACGTCTCCGTTCCCTCCCTCAGGGAACGAGGGTTAGATCCGTCGGAACTGACCGACGAATTGGGATCTCTACCAAAACGCCAAGGCGCTGGCCCTTCCAGTCCTGCTTGAGCGCACTGGACCGTCTTAAATGGTACGGAAGTCAGGGCTCCAAGCAGGGAGGTCAGTCACTGCTGTTTCTGCAAGACCCACCCAGCGTGACTAATGGAACGCTGGGAAAGCGTGCCCATCTCGGGAGATGGTACGCTGCGGAGCCACGTCCTTCAGGAAAGGCTTGGTGGCGGAATACGCATAAGGACTAACCTAGCAGGGTCGTGCAACATATGGCAGTCTCTGGGGTGGTTCCAGCCTGGTTCCAGAGGGGAAAGAACACGCCCAGAGATGACAGAGCGAGCTCTGTCAAGGGAAAGACACGGGGCTAGCCGAGTAGGGTAGCAGGTACCGTGGAAGAATACACATATGGGGTAGCCGTTAGGGGACCGCTACATATGGAACCCAGCCTACACACACACGTTCACAAGCATACGGGTGCAGGCCTGGCGTCAGACGGCCACAACGTCTGGCACCGCAGGGGTGACGGAGGAGCTCGACAGGGTTAGCCGTTTCCGGGGAACACAACTGGAGAAAATAGACGCACGTATCCGGCCCGAAGGGCGGGAATGGCGCAGCAAGCCGACACTAGAGCGGGTACTTAGCGCTACTGGGGGCTAAGTTTACACTACTGGGCACTTGCCCGGGGGGCAAGGATGCGGGAAGAGACCGACTCTACACGGAGGCTATAAAATCTAGTGAACGTGTTAGGTGTCGCCCAGCCCGCAGCTCTGCATATATCTGTCAGCGAGGCACCTTGAGCCAGCGCCCAGGAGGAAGCAACACTCCTTGTTGAGTGTGCTCGCACCCCGAATGGGCAAGGCACGTCTTGGGACTGGTAAGCCAAGACGATGGCATCCACTATCCAGTGGGCCAACCTCAGCTTGGAGACAGCCTTTCCCTTCTGCTGACCTCCGTAACAGACGAAGAGTTGCTCTGAGGTCCGAAAGGTTTGAGTCCGGTCAACGTAAGCGCGAAGAGCGCGGACGGGACATAACAAAGCTAGGGCTGGGTCTGCCTCCTCCGAAGGCAGCGCTTGCAGGTTCACTACCTGGTCCCGGAAGGGAGTGGTAGGAACCTTGGGCACATAACCAGGCCGGGGTCTCAGGACAACGTGAGAGTTGTCCGGCCGGAATAAATGACATTTTAAAATATATTCCCATAGAGAACAGCTGCTTTACACTGGGATATTATATCACAATTTTACTGTATTTTTCATCATTTAAATGAAGCTCAAAACTCTCACTGACCCGAAACCTCAAATGTGCCATATTTCATTCTGATTGTGTAACTCTAGACCGCGGGCGTTAGTTTCGCACGCCGGCCGGCCCTTCAGAGGGCAGCAGCGGGTCAGGGGGACGCGTCCCGCACCCGCCGCAGGAGAGGAAAGGGGTTCGGGCGACCCCGGAGAGACGGACCCCAGCCGTCCCGGTCCGGCCAATGTGTTCTCAAGCAGGTACCGTGGAAGAAGACACATATGGGGTCGCCGTGAGGGAACCGCTACATATGGAACCCAGCCTACACACACGATTCACAAGCATACGGGTGCAGGCCTGGCATCAGACGGCCACAACCTCTGGCACCGCAGGGGTGACGGAGGAGCTCGACAGGGTTAGCCGTTTCCAGGGAACACAACTGGAGACAATAGACGCACGTATCCGGGCCAGAGGGCGGGAATGGCGCAGCAAGCCGACACTTAGAACGGGCACTTAGCGCTACTGGCCCCGGGGGGCGAGGATGCGGGAAGATACCGGCTCCACACGGAGGCTATAGAATCTAGCGAACGTGTTAGGTGTCGCTCAGCCCGCAGCTCTACAAATGTCTGTCAGCGAGGCACCTTGAGCCAGCGCCCAGGAGGAAGCAACACTCCTTGGGCAAGGCACGTCTTGGGACTGGTAAGCCAAGACGATGGCATCCACTATCCA
>CM042244.1:58786987-58806987 GCA_023566225.1 Romanogobio albipinnatus
CACACACACACTCACACACACTCACACCTAAGTTCTGGTGTATAAAGGCCGTTGTGTTTATGACCTTAGAATGAGTCGTTTCCATCTACACACTCCGCGGGTCCCTTACAGTGAAGCCGCCATTTTGTGCCGATGTTTCTACGGTAGCCCTAAAGGGACAAACTTCTCTACAGAGCGCTAGTCCCTCTCTGCGGTCTCAGACGACGACATCTGTCCTGTGTGGGCCACCGTAGCTTCTCAGGGAGGGGTGAGCGGTTCACAACCTCACCACTAGATGCCGCTAAAACTTACACACTGCACCTTTAACTCACGGACACTCAATGCAACACCTAATACAGTAATTGGGACTGAAATGAGAGGGTGTTAAAGAGCAGGTCAGGGGTGAATGTGTGTGTGTCGTCAGGTGAGATGAGACTCAACACTCGTGTTTATCATTCCTACAGCCGCCCACATCAACACACTCAGAACGAGCTATTTATAACAGACAGAACACACACACACACTCTCACAGAAAAACATTATTTCAAGCCTGTAAACAGACGACGACGTCAGAGTTCAGTTTGATTTAGTTTTAGTCGATTAAATCGAATGCGTTTAGTTCAATTGTAATGCATTAATTGAGCTTTTAAGCGACACGGATGAGTTTGTGTATTAAATATATACACACACATTCTGGAGAACTACCAGCTTCAGCTTCCATCAATCAATCAATTACATTTTCTCAGAAAGAAATATATATATTTTGCATTTTTACATTATATTCATGTTAATCAAGTTTGCAAAAATAAACAAAAAAATTTATTAGTAACAAATAGATAATTAAATAAATAAAAATAGGCCTTTTGACATTTTTATGTAAATCAAGGTTTTTTACACAAAAATAAACATATTTAAATAAATAAATGTTATTTTAATTACTTTAATGTGTTCTAGTAATAAATAAATAAATAAATACAAATGTTTTAATCATTTATTTTATGCCCAAATGTTTTTAAATAAATATATAAATAGTATTTTGCCTAAGAAAAAAGTTTACACATTTGCCATAATGCAACGGAAATACATTTACATAAATAAAAAAAAGTGATTTAAATAAATAAAAAAGCAAACATTTATCAGTTTTTTATTTTAATTTTTTATGCCAATTACGTATTTTCCATCTTTGCCATTATATAAAAATTAAACTAAAAATAATAATAATAATAACAACAATAATACTTTCTTTAATGTCCAAATGTTTTCATGTCAATCAAGTTTATAACATATTTGTGAAAATAACAAATTTAAACAAGTAAAAAAATATTATAATAAATCTTATTTTAATTACTTTACACATTTCCAAATGTTTTACTAATAAATAAATAATATTTTCAAATTAATTCATACAAATAATATTGATAACAACAACAATAATTTATTTTATGCCCAAATGTTTTCAAATAAATAAATAAATAAATATATAAATAGTATTTTGCCTAAGAAAAAAGTTTACACATTTGCCATAATGCACCAGAAATAAATACATGAATAAATAAATAAAATGTGATTTAAATAAATAAAAAAGCAAACATATATCCAGTTTTTTTGTTCCATGTTTGCCATTATGTAAAAATTAAACTAATATTAATAACAACAATTTATTTCATGCCCAAATGTTTTCAAATAAATAAATAAATAACATTTTGCATAAAGAAAAAAGTTTTTATTTACACATTTGCCATAATGCAATTTAAATAAATGTAAATAAATAAATATTCTTTTAATTACTTTAATGTGTCCAAATGTTTAACTTTCAAATTTCCAGTAAATATTTCTCAGGCTTTTTATTTTTTAATAATTATTATTTTGCAATGTGACAGTATTTTCATGTAAATTAAGTATTTTTTTCACGTCTGCCATACTGCAAAAAATAAACTAACCTTAACAATAATTTCTATAATGTGTCCAAATGTTGTAAATAAATAAAAAAAGTTTTATTTATAGGCTTAGTTTCATATTGTTGTATATATAATATAATTCAGGATCATGTGAACTACACGTCTGAAACCGCACAGAAGTGCTTCTTGTATGATTGGACCTTGTGAAGCGTCCTCATGTGACAGCGAGACGTGTGTGTAAGCGCTGACCTTGCTGGAGGGATGATGAGTGAGAAGAGCTGCTGTATCTCTGCAGGACGCTGAGACCCGACTGTATCGGGAACATGTAGTGTTTCAGACGCTGATGACTGCTGTATGAAAACATCTCCGGCCTTATCAGGTGCTGAGAGAGTCACACACACTGCAGCTCAGGCCCTGGAGATGACTCTTACGCTTTATCTCTTCAAATCTAAAGAAAATCACACATGAGTTCTCGTAAATGATCTGTTTTTTTCCTCCTACACTCTAAAAACGTTTACTATGATTCACTCAATTTCTTTGGTGAAACATTTTTACACTAAAAAAATTCAAGACTGAACTCCGCGTTCCAGGCAGCACAGCTGACGTGGCAAAGGAACGTACGTCTCCGTTCCCTCCTCAGGGAGCGAGGGTTACATCCGTAAGCGAGACGTTCCCTTTCGTTCAGTCACTACGACGTACGTTAGGGGGTTCCAATATAACAGCGCCACTCAGCTGTCCTCCAGTGCCCTGCGTAAGTGTGAGTACCATGTCGTAAGACTAGTACGGACGAAGGACTCCCACTCATCACAGGAACACCAAGGTACACTGGGAAGCATATTCCAGTGTGGATATGCCAAAGATGCCTACCCGTGGGGAGGACTTAGAGAATACACATATGACCCGCTAAGGGCTGCATATGGAAGAACTCTAGGGTACCAGCCGAAGGTGGATTTTTAACCCTAGGGGTGGCAGGGACTTGCCAAGGGAAAGACACCTGCTCGCTGAGGAGGCTTACGGTGGAAATACTCGTGTGGGGGTCGCCGGAGGGGAACCATGCAAACGGGGCACCTGGCCGGACATGAGGGTCTGGGCTCGAAAGGGCAGACTGAACTGATGTCGGCGTCGACAGTGCTGGAGGAACTCAGGGCTCTCGGGGAGCTCACCTGAGGGAAAATATCGCACGTATCCAGTCCGTGGAGTGGAATGGCGAGCAAGCGAAGACACCTGAGCCTGGCCCATTACCGGCCACCCGTAGGGGCGAGTGCATAGTCGGACACTGGCTCCACTCGGAGATTGTAGAATCTGGCAAATGTGTTAGGTGTCGCCCAGCCTGCAGCTCTGCAGATGTCTGTTAGCGCGGCGCCATGCGCTAAAGCCCAAGAGGAGGCCACACTCCGGGTGGAGTGGGCCCAAACCCCAAGGGGACATGGTCGACCTTGCTGCTGGTAAGCCAAAACAATGGTGTCCACTATCCAGTGAGACAACCTCTGCTTTGAGAGAGCTCTTCCCTTCCGCTCTCCACCATAACAGACAAAGAGCTGGTCTGGGGTCCTGAAACACTGCGTCCTGTCTACGTAAGCGTGGAGAGCGCGTACTGGACAGAGCAATGCCAAGGCTGGGTCTGCCTCCTCCAAGGCAGCGCTTGCAGGTTCACCACCTGGCTTGGAACGGAGTGGTGGGAACCTTGGGCACATATCCGGGCCGGGGTCTCAGGATCACGTGAGAGATAGCCGGCTCCGAATTCCAGGCACGCTTCGTCAACCGAAAATGCCTGCAGGTCTCTTAAGAGAGGCCAATGCGGTCAGCAGAGCCGTCTTCATCGACAGGAACTTAATATCAACCGACCGCAAAGGCTCAAAGGGAGGCCTCTGCAGAGCACTTAGGTCTACTGCGAGGTCCCAAGAGGGAACGAGAGGAGGGCGAGGAGGATTCAGTCTCCTCGCTCCCCTCAGGAACCTGATGATCAGGTCGTGCTGTACTTACCTTTTTGTCCCCCCAAGGGATCGTGGTGGGCAGATATTGCGGCCATGTACACTTTAAGGGTGGAGGGAGACAGCCTTCGCTCCAACCCCTCCTGGAGGGCCAGCAGCGGAAGGATTTTTCCCCGGCCCTCCACCGGGGGAAGGAGAGGCCCTGCTACCATCCCCTGGAAAGAACTAGAACCCATCTCTGAGTTGTCCACCTCCAGCCTGGCGTTTACCAGTGGGGCGGGACCAGTGGTAGCACGCAACTCATTGAAGAGCCCTGGGTCGGCTCCACCCTCGTGCATGTGCAAAGGGGGCGGCGGCCTGCCCCGTAGCTCTGCAGGACCACGCCACCGAATTAGACGAGCCCACAGGCTTGGGGGGTGCTTAGGATAGCCACGCCACGTCAAAACCCTCTGTGGACACCGTAATGCGCAACAGAGTATTCAACAGTGGGGGGACCCCAGTGTACCCTTGGCCGCGGCCCCATCGAGGGCAGAGAAGGCGGAGGAGGCCACCAAACGGTCACGGGAAGCACGGGGACTTCCAGGACCGCGTGATCTCCTCATGCATCTCAGGAGCGAAAGGCATTGGGGGCGGGGCCCAACAGCTGTCAGGTGCCGCCCCCAAACCCAATCGCGCAACCACGAGCGCTCGTGACAGGGCGGAGTTCCACACCAGCCTGAGGCTCGCGGCTGCCCGAGATAACATGGCTGTCAACTCTAGGTCGGATCCGGCAGCGCTGACACACCCGAAGGCGGAGCGCAGCCTAATCGTCATCCCCAAAGGACTCTAGCCCACCTTGAGATGCGGCGATCGACATCTCGCTGCCATCTGGAGTGTGAACGAAACGAACGGGGCGTCAGAGACGGTCCCGCCACTTCAGTCCAGCACTCGCGCGAAGCGATGTGCGAGAGGGGGGCGTGGCCCGAGGAATGTTCGTCGGGGTTCTTAATACCACGGCACCGCCCTCAGGTCACCCTGGCCACCAGCCAAAGTACCACCTCTCTTAGAGACGGTAGATTGGGGTGTGGCAGAGGGGACTCTCTCTCCTCACGGAGATCACTGAGTCTCGACCGCGACATCGCGATGGTCACGTTCCCGCAGTGGGAACATGACACATCCACAATCACTGCCTAAACGTGCTGAAGCCCAAACACGTCGAGCAGTGAATGTGCCCATAGACAGCAACGGAGATCGATCGCACCCGGAAGTCCACGGGCGAACCGTCTTGAAAAAGACGTGCCACGCGCAAGCTCTTTTTGTGAGAGGAAAGCTCTGCAGAGTGCCGAAGCGCCCAGGGAAAACACACACAGCTGTTGCAGATCACTGCACAGATCAGCAGGCAGGCAATGCGAGATCGCTGGAATGCGCCGTCACACCAACACCCTGGAGAACCGCTCGTCTCGAAGACTGAAGAGAAGACTTCAGAATTCAGGCTTGTAGGAGTGAAGAGATGCTCTTGGCTCCAAAGCAGAAACATAATGCGATGTTGCCAGCGTACTTCCTTATATACCCACGAGGTGGGGCGGAGTTACGCATGCAAATTCCGCATGCCCATGGCATTGGCACTGCATTGGGCGCTGTTAAATTCTCTAAGGTAATTGGCTTCTAAGCGAAACCCCCATTCGTTAGTCACTAACGTACGTCGTAGTGACTGAACGAAAGGGAACTGTTTTTATTTATGAGTAATATTAACTCTTATAGTATAACTTTAATATTAACTTTAATTCCATCTAAACCTTTGTAAAATACTCCACACAACCACACTTATACATGACATTGGCCTTTATTGTCGATGAGTAAAGCAACACAGCATATATTACAGTTGACATGTATACAATATTTTACAAACTCGTGTAACAAACATTTTAGAAGTAAAAATTAAACATTTAAAAGTAATTCAAGTGTAATCAACCTGTCAATTTCCACCGTATCAGCTCTGTTTCTCGAGCCTGAGATGGACTCGCGCTCCGCGGGTGAACTTTGAACTTCAGCCCGCCGTCCTGCGTTTCACTCGTAGCCGAAAGATGCTGCAACGCGCGTGACTCCATAACCTGCCAATAAACAAACAGTGCACAGTTTTAAGAACATTTTATCATCCAAATTAATTATATTCATTATCTTAAGGAATAAAGTTGTGTGTTTTGAGCAAGGCAGAGGCACCTGGGCTTCAAAGACAGATGCCGCACTCGTTTAACGTTACTCACATTGCGTCCCTGTATGTTGTTTTGCATTAAATAAAAAGATTTTAAGCACAGTAATGATTTTATAGATAAAATAAAACACACAAACCTGAATTTCGCAGAGGAAATGTTCCAATTCTGCGACGCTGAGAAGAAGGAACTGCTCTGGAGACTGAAGAGAATTCAAACAGCCTGCGCTCAATCAACGTCAGGGGTGGGGGAGGGGTGCAGTGTTTCAATGAAGTAAACCAGTGTTCATTCTGACTGCATATTTTGATTTAGTTTTAGTCATAGTCTTTTGACTATAATGCCATTTAGTTTTAGTCTAGTTTTAGTCGACTAAATATCATAAGATTTTAGTCGACTAAATCTACAGTAGTTTTAGTCTCCTAAAATCTAACGAGTTTAGTTAAATTCAGTCCTCCCAGAAAAATGCGGCTTTTTTTTGTGATTGTTCCGGGCAAAAATCCTTGATTATGCGGCACATTTTCTTAAAAAATGCGATGGAAAATGCAGGATATTTGTGCAATTTTATGCGATAAAACTTGCAAAAACTGCGGTTTGATGAAAAAGAGAAAAAAAGGGAATATTTTTAATTGAATATTTAAGTTCTCATCTTGTTTTATTGAAGACCTTAATAAACACATGGCGTGACTTTGGCGATTCGAACCGCTGAATCGACTCACTGACTCATAACGCTCCAAACCGCTGAATCGACTCACTGATTCATAACGCTTCAAACCGCTGAATCGACTCACTGACTCATAACGCTCCAAACCGCTGAATCGACTCACTGATTCATAACGCTTCAAACCGCTGAATCGACTCACTGACTCACAACGCTTCAAACCGCTGAATCGACTCACTGACTCATAACGCTCCAAACCGCTGAATCGACTCACTGACTCATAACGCTCCAAACCGCTGAATCGACTCACTGATTCATAACGCTTCAAACCGCTGAATCGACTCACTGACTCATAACGCTTCAAACCGCTGAATCGACTCACTGATTCATAACGCTTCAAACCGCTGAATCGATTCACTGATTCATAACGCTTCAAACCGCTGAATCGACTCACTGATTCATAACGCTTCAAACCGCTGAATCGACTCACTGATTCATAATGCTTCAAACCGCTGAATCGACTCACTGATTCATAACGCTTCAAACCGCTGAATTGACTCACTGACTCATAACGCTTCAAGCCGCTGAATCAACTCACTGATTCATAATGCTTCAAACCGCTGAATCGACTCACTGATTCATAACGCTTCAAACCGCTGAATTGACTCACTGACTCATAACGCTTCAAGCCGCTGAATCAACTCACTGATTCATAATGCTTCAAACCGCTGAATCGACTCACTGATTCATAACGCTTCAAACCGCTGAATCGACTCACTGATTCATAACACTTCAAACCACTGAATCAACTCACTGATTCATAACACTTCAAACCGCTGAATCGACTCACTGATTCATAACGCTTCAAACCGCTGAATCAACTCACTGATTCATAATGCTTCAAACCGCTGAATCGACTCACTGATTCATAACGCTCCAAACCGCTGAATCGACTCACTGATTCATAACACTTCAAACCGCTGAATCGACTCACTGATTCATAACGCTTCAAACCGCTGAATCGACTCACTGATTCATAACGCTTCAAACCGCTGAATCAACTCACTGATTCATAATGCTTCAAACCGCTGAATCGACTCACTGATTCATAACGCTCCAAACCGCTGAATCGACTCACTGATTCATAACACTTCAAACCGCTGAATCGACTCACTGATTCATAACGCTTCAAACCGCTGAATCGACTCACTGATTCATAACACTTCAAACCGCTGAATCGACTCACTGATTCATAACGCTTCAAACCGCTGAATCAACTCACTGATTCATAATGCTTCAAACCGCTGAATCGACTCACTGATTCATAACGCTCCAAACCGCTGAATCGACTCACTGATTCATAACACTTCAAACCGCTGAATCGACTCACTGATTCATAACGCTTCAAACCGCTGAATCGACTCACTGATTCACAACGCTTCAAACCGCTGAATCGACTCACTAAAATAGGCAATTTACACGGCGAAAGTGCGGCGTATTTGAAAAAATGCGGCCCCCGCATAAATATGCAGACTTTGGCTGATTATGCATTAAATCATGCGATCGCATAATCACGTTTTTCCGGAGGGACTGCCTATACATGCGTGCATGCGGGGGAGGAGTTGCGATTTTCGAATAAAAATCGAATAATTCCCAGCGATCTTCGAATATTATTTTAGCTTGAAATGCCAATCCCTAATCAGGACTGCCTATGCACAGGGTCCGGGATTTTGTGCTACGCCCCTGTAGCACACACAAGTGAATATTAATGAATGTGAGCACATATAATTTAACCCAAGAAACGTTTTAAATAGTGCTAAGGCAAACTTATTTTTCCTTATATGTACAGTAGGCTATATACTGTCTGCAGGCCTAGTGCTTGAGTTACACACCTGTGGCCATGAAGGGGCTGAACACCTGAACTCAGGGATTGGAGAAGCGGCACAATACTTCTGCCAATATAGTGTATTTTAAAGAAATTATATCTCTTTATGAACTTTTTAAAGCATCAAAGTGGTGTTGACTGCCAATGGAGGGACAGAAATCCCTCAGACGTGTTTCGAAGATGAACGAAAGAGCGAGTAATCGATGACGAAATGCAGTAATACTATCGATTTGACTGTTCTGGATGAGAACCAGACTTGAACTGAATGATAACACTATTGTCTTCTGTAGAATGGGAATAAAGGATGTCTGGAGAAGCAGCAGCACTCATAACCATTACCCAAACCGCCGCTAATCTCCAGAGAGTTGTGGCATCACTGCATCAAGCCAGACGCTGACAGTCTCGCTGCCCTCGAGCGCGCGCTTGCCTTTTAACGTTTCGCTCATGCGAGGCCTCGCGCTGGAATGTTAAGCCAGCACAGGAAGCGTTGGAAGCGCTCGCTCAAATCAAAGGCGGCAGGTGAGTGACAGGTGAGGCGCGTCTCAATAGCGGCCCACACCTGTGAGGAGCTCAGAGATGTGACCCCGGACCCCCGACCTGCAGGTGTGCTGCTGTATTGTTGAAAACAGCTCAGCAGAACCTCTCCTGTGACACCGGCGTGGCGAGCACAGATGAGGGTGAACGGCTGGGGCTCTGCGTGTCAAAGAGAAGAACAGACAGACGTACAGAAAGACCGTCTGCTGACACAACACAGCAATGTTGAAGACTCACATCCGGTCACAGAGAGTTACTCTTCTTCAATAAAAAATACTGGAGGGACAGAAATCGCTCAGATTGCATTCAAATATCTTCATTTGTGTTTCAAAGATGAATGAAAGTCTGAGTTTGGATGTGACCCTTGACCTCAACAGCAGTCGTGATCTCACGGGTGTATCTGTTGCAAAAACACATCGTGTGGGTCAAAATTATACATTTTTCTTTCATGCAAAAAATCATGAGGATATTAAGATCATGTTCCATGACGAATGTCCTGCCATAAATATAACATAAATGTATTATTAGTAGTGCTCAGGACTTGCTCTTCGGTCAAATTTTGGAGTTTGGAGTCAGGAGATTGTCTTGACCAGGACCACACCCCTAAATGCATTGAAGCAACTGCCATGTGATTGGTTGATTAGATAATTGCATTAATGAGAAATTTAACAGGTGTTCCTAATAATCCTTTAGGTGAGTGTATATCACAATATTACAGGTTTTTTCTGTATTTTTGATCAAATAAATGCAGCCTTTATGAGCATAAGACTTCTTTCAAAAATAATCATGTTCCGTGTCGAATGTCCTACCATAAATATATCATAAATGTATTATTAGTAGTGCTAAGGACTTCATTTGGACATTTTTAAAGGAGATTTTCTCAATATTTTGATATTTTTGCACCCTCAGATTCCAGATTTTCAAATATTGTCCTAACAAACCTAGGGTTGCGTCGGTACTACCGAGTATCGATTCACATTAAATCAATAGGTACCAAATTTCGGTGGGGTGTTTTCACACTTGGGTCCTCTTTAAAAGAACCAAACTCAGATTCCTTTAAGTGGACCAAGAGGTGAACCAAGTGAAAAAGGACCCGGTTCTCTTCATGTCCACACTGTCCCAGTCCCTGACAGAGGACTTGGATCCTTTTTTGGTCCACTTTAGTAGGAATGTGGTCTCAGACGCCTTTGTGTTCACACTGTTGCTTTTTGGATCTAGTCCAGTTCAGTGTTTGATGGCTGACCCTATGGCCTTCAACATTTGATCCCATTCACTTACATTGTGCCTCAGTAACCAAGATATTTGTTTGTTTGTTAATTTTTTTTTTTTAATGATATTGATACAAATGCTGTTGAATTGAGTTGTTTATCTAGAAATATATATAAAAATTGCAATACTACATATTGCACTAGCTTTATCACACATCCACCTTTGTAAATAACATTTATTTTGAATTGTTTTCCTTGAATCATGTTTATTTTATTGCAGAATGCAACGATAACACCAGCGTACAAAAATAAACAAAAATAAACAATACCATAAAACAATAAAAAAGATGCTAATTAAATAAACTGCTTTAAATTTTCCAAGTAAAGTAGATATGCCTAAAAACAGCATTCAAGTAAGAAATGGAATAATCACATGAAATAAAATTAAAAAATAATAATGCAATAAGACGCTAAAGATGCCGTTTAGTACACGCGCTGTGACAGCTGGCTTGGCCCCACTTTATATTAGGTGGCCTTAACTACTATGTACTTACATCAAAAAATAAGTACAATGTACTTACTGTGTTCAAATTGTAGTGCAAAACACCTTTGCGGATATTGAGGTGGGATACGGGTAAAGTTAGGGACAGGTGTGGTGGTGAGAGTAAGTTTAAGGGTAGGGTTAGGGACAGGTGTGGTGGTGTGGGTAAGTTTAAGGGTAGGGTTAGGGATAGGTGTGGTGGTATGGGTAAGTTTAAGGGTAGGGTTAGGGACAGGTGTGGTGATATGGGTAAGTTTAAGGGTAGAGTTAGGGACAGGTGTGGTGGTATGGGTAAGTTTAAGGGTAGGGTTAGGGACAGGTGTGGTGGTGTGGGTAAGTTTAAGGGTAGGGTTAGGGATAGGTGTGGTGGTGTGGGTAAGTTTAAGGGTAGGGTTAGGGACAGGTGTGGTGGTGTGGGTAAGTTTAAGGGTAGGGTTAGGGACAGTTGTGGGGGTGTGGGTAAGTTTAAGGGTAGGGTTAGGGACAGGTGTGGTGGTGTGGGTAAGTTTAAGGGTAGGGTTAGGGACAGGTGTGGTGGTATGGGTAAGTTTAAGGGTAGGGTTAGGGACAGGTGTGGTGGTATGGGTAAGTTTAAGGGTAGGGTAAGGGACAGGTGTGGTGGTGTGGGTAAGTTTAAGGGTAGGGTTAGGGACAGGTGTGGTGGTGTGGGTAAGTTTAAGGGTAGGGTTAGGGACAGGTGTGGTGGTATGGGTAAGTTTAAGGGTAGAGTTAGGGACAGGTGTGGTGGTGTGGGTAAGTTTAAGGGTAGGGTTAGGGACAGGTGTGGTGGTGTGGGTAAGTTTAAGGGTAGAGTTAGGGACAGGTGTGGTGGTATGGGTAAGTTTAAGGGTAGGGTTAGGGACAGGTGTGGTGGTATGGGTAAGTTTAAGGGTAGGGTTAGGGACAGGTGTGGTGGTGTGGGTAAGTTTAAGGGTAGGGTTAGGGACAGGTGTGGTGGTATGGGTAAGTTTAAGGGTAGAGTTAAGGACAGGTGTGGTGGTGTGGGTAAGTTTAAGGGTAGGGTTAGGGACAGGTGTGGTGGTATGGATAAGTTTAAGGGTAGGGTTAGGGACAGGTGTGGTGGTATGGGTAAGTTTAAGGGTAGGGTAAGGGACAGGAGTGGTGGTGTGGGTAAGTTTAAGGGTAGGGTTAGGGACAGGTGTGGTGGTATGGGTAAGTTTAAGGGTAGAGTTAAGGACAGGTGTGGTGGTGTGGGTATGTTTAAGGGTAGGGTTAGGGACAGGTGTGGTGGTGTGGGTAAGTTTAAGGGTAGGGTTAGGGACAGGTGTGGTGGTATGGGTAAGTTAAGGGTAGGGTTAGGGACAGGTGTGGTGGTGTTGGTAGGCTTAAGGGTAGGGTTAGGGACAGGTGTGGTGGTATGGGTAAGTTTAAGGGTAGGGTTAGGGACAGGTGTGGTGATGTGGGTAAGTTTAAGGGTAGGGTTAGGGACAGGTGTGGTGGTATGGGTAAGTTTAAGGGTAGGGTTAGGGACAGGTGTGGTGATGTGGGTAAGTTTAAGGGTAGGGTTAGGGACAGGTGTGGTGGTGTGGGTAGGTTTAAGGGTAGGGTTAGGGACAGGTGTGGTGGTATGGGTAAGTTTAAGGGTAGGGTAAGGGACAGGAGTGGTGGTGTGGGTAAGTTTAAGGGTAGGGTTAGGGACAGGTGTGGTGGTATGGGTAAGTTTAAGGGTAGAGTTAAGGACAGGTGTGGTGGTGTGGGTATGTTTAAGGGTAGGGTTAGGGACAGGTGTGGTGGTGTGGGTAAGTTTAAGGGTAGGGTAAGGGACAGGAGTGGTGGTGTGGGTAAGTTTAAGGGTAGGGTTAGGGACAGGTGTGGTGGTGTGGGTAAGTTTAAGGGTAGAGTTAAGGACAGGTGTGGTGGTATGGGTAAGTTTAAGGGTAGGGTTAGGGACAGGTGTGGTGGTGTGGGTAAGTTTAAGGGTAGGGTTAGGGACAGGTGTGGTGGTATGGGTAAGTTTAAGGGTAGGGTTAGGGACAGGTGTGGTGTTGTGGGTAGGTTTAAGGGTAGGGTTAGGGACAGGTGTGGTGGTATGGGTAAGTTAAGGGTAGGGTTAGGGACAGGTGTGGTGGTGTTGGTAGGCTTAAGGGTAGGGTTAGGGACAGGTGTGGTGGTGTGGGTAAGTTTAAGGGTAGGGTTAGGGACAGGTGTGGTGATGTGGGTAAGTTTAAGGGTAGGGTTAGGGACAGGTGTGGTGGTATGGGTAAGTTTAAGGGTAGGGTTAGGGACAGGTGGGGTGGTATGGGTAAGTTTAAGGGTAGGGTTAGGGACAGGTGTGGGTAAGTTTAAGGGTAGGGTTTTGGTGTAAGGGAAGTGTCAACTGTGTAATTACAAATGTAACCAAAGAAATTAATTACAGCTGTAATTACATGCAGGTATTTTTAAAAATGTAAGTACAATGTAAAAACATGTATGTACACAATAAGTGCATTGTATCAAATTATTAATTAAAATGTTAGTACATAGTAGTTAAGGCCGCCTAATATAAAGTGGGTCCGCTGGCTTCTGTGCACACGCTTTCGGTGTGCGCGCTCGTAACACCATTTTAAACTGGCAAGGCACAGCGGTTGAAATTGCAAATAAACAAGATTTCAAGGAAAATGTGATTGATCGCGATTAATTAAAGAAGAATGTGATTAATCATGATCAATTACAGAAAAAAGTAATTAATCGTGATTAATTACAGAAAGAAATGTGATTAATTAGTTAACTTTTTTTAATCGATTCACAGCACTAAGCCAATCCATCGGTCATTTGTCCGTGCTCCGCCACGGATCGCATAATCATGTCGGATAGATGTAGGAAATGCAGCCCCAAGCGAACGTGCGAGGACTAATACAAACGGCCTTTACCAAAAAACACCAAACTCAAAATCGTCTGACATCGTTGTTTTACCTTTTTCTGCTAACAGATGCTTGTATTAGCCTTCGCACCGCCGCTTTGTAAACACAGGGGCGGGACTTCCACCTACGTCATGTGACCTTTCCGACGGGATTACGGCGCAGAGCAGCACAAGATGAGCAATTTAGGTAAAAAAGAGTATTCATTTTTAATTTGTGTTGTAAATGTGGCCGATGGTTTGTCTAGATCAGACCCTATTCCTCGTCTGGGATCATTCCTGATGGAAAATATAGCCATTGTTACTAGTAAAAATCAGATTTCTGACAGAATTAGCATTTTAACTAGTAAAAATTGAATTGTAGATATGAAGAATTCATCTCCTGGAAATGAATAAAAGTCAAAATGGTGTCACATGATCCTTCAGAAATCATCCTGATATGATAGCTGATCCGCCGCTCAAGAAACATTTATGATAATCAACATATTTTTATTTAATCTTTTGTAACATTATAAATGTCTTTACTGGCGTTTTTTGCCAGTTTTTTTGATCAATGTAATTCATCCTTGATGACAAATGTATAATTTCAGAAAAATCTTCAAAAAACTTCATTTATCTTCCACTGAAGAAAGAAAGACATGAACATCTTGGATGAGATGGGGGTGAGGAAACTATCAGGTCATTTTCATTTTGAAGTGAACTCATACCTCACATATACACTTTTCTTTCGTTCAGATGAGTAATACTGCACGATTGCCCTTCCAGGATCTTCAGACATCAGTGTGAATCTCTTACTCAGAGACTGATGATTCTCCAGATAACACGTGGAGAGATCGCTTACCGCTGATAGTTACTGAGATGCCGGTAAATATTACTGTAAAACATGTGGCGCTCTTTGTTTCGAAGGAAGCAAAACATTAAATATATTCTGGAGGACTGGAGTTTTGTCCAAACAACTCGGGTGGACAATAAAAACGTGGATCTAATTTCAAAATAGGTGGCTGAAATTAACAATTGGCTCCCTTTCAATTCCTGATTTGGAACTTGAACTGAGTTTAATAAGAATTTGAATGACAGGAATTACAATACAGAGGTAAATGATGAATTATAAACTTGTTAAATATAAAGAAGGAAACCTTCAGGCAAGGTTTTCTCAAGTCATCATTCAAAGTGTTGAAATTATACATCCTTAAATGTAAGTTTCACGAGTCATGTCTTCGCTATCATGCCGTATATCCGTTTAAATGCTTCGCAAACAAGAACAAATGTAGGGCGGGGCTTGATTCTGTCTGTTGGGAATTGATTGGATGGTTGTGGTTTGCTATTGGCTGATCTCATGTGAGTGACAGGTGGCCCCGTCCTCGTCATCAGAGAAGAGATTATTAACACAATAATGATGTGCAACGATAAATCATTTATAATAAACACCGCAATATTCCATACGTAACGCTTGGGTTAGTTCCTGTCTCTATGAAGCCCCTCCTTCTGAAAGCACACTGTGCTCTGATTGGTCGGCTGGAGCAGTGTGTTGTGATTGGTGTTTGGGAAATGTCCCGCCCCTTACCATAACCGGCAGTTTCAACACACTACTAACTAAACCAGGCCCCGCCCCTTTACTCTGCGTATTAATTATAATAATGAGGAATATTGTGATGTGTTGGTTCCCAGAAGAATCTCAAGATGGAGGCGTTTGAGGAGATCAGGAGCACTGACACTGATATAGAGAAGAGCTCCCATTGGAGGGACTTAGGAACTTTTGGAACTTATGGAATTTTTGGAACACTTTATTACTTTGTTAACATTTTTAAATTCGGAACTTATGGAACATTTTGTTACTTTGTTAGCATTATTAAATTTGGAACTTTTGGAATTTATGGAATTTTTTGAACATTTTGTTACTTTGTTAGCATTATTAAATTTGGAACCTTTGGGTCTTACGGAATTTTTGGAACACTTTATTACCTTGTTATCATGTTTACATTTGGAACATTTTGTTACTTTGTTAGCATTTCAAATTCGGAACTTTTGGAACATTTTGTTACTTTGTTAGCATTTTTAAATTTGGAACTTTTGGATCATTTTATTACTTTGTTAGCATTATTAAATTTGGAACTTATGGATCATTTTATTACCTTGTTGTCATGTTTCCATTTGGAATTTTTGGAACATTTTGTTACTTTGTTAGCATTTTTAAATTTGGAACTTTTGGATCATTTTATTACTTTGTTAGCATTTCAAATTCGGAACTTTTGGAACATTTTGTTACTTTGTTAGCATTATTAAATTTGGAACTTATGGATCATTTTATTACCTTGTTGTCATGTTTCCATTTGGAATTTTTGGAACATTTTGTTACTTTGTTAGCATTATTAAATTTGGAACTTTCGGAATTTATGGAATTTTTGGAACATTTTGTTACTTTGTTAGCATTATTAAATTTGGAACTTTCGGAATTTATGGAATTTTTTGAACATTTTATTACCTTGTTATCATGTTTACATTTGGAACATTTTGTTACTTTGTTAGCATTTCAAATTCGGAATTTTTGGAACACTTTATTACTTTGTTATCATGTTTAAATTTGGAACTTTTGGAACATTCTGTTACTTTGTTAGCATTTTTTACTTCGGAACTTTTGGAACATTTGGAATTGTTGGAACATTTTTTTAAAAAACGTTGTAGATTTTGGAACTTAAAAAAAAACTGTTAACATTTTCGGAACTTGGGGACTTTTGGAACTTTGCAGAGCTCAAACAGCAACACTAATGAAAGATGAACATGGATAAAAGCACAATAGGTCCTCTTTAATACAGTCATTTTTAAACAGAGATTAGGAGAAACTGTAATAATGATGATGGCCTTTGTAAGCACCGATAACTATAGAGGCAAAACATTGAGAAGAGACTCAGACAGACTCAAAGAAAGAGGCTAAAGACACTGAGGCAGCGAGATGAGCAGATAAATATCCCACTGAGAGCAGATAACCAGAGGAATGTCTCACTCCTGCTGACGGACCCAGTAAACCCTCCTCTACAAGCCTGTCCCAACCTGCCCGCAGCTCCAGGAGAAATGAGCCGCACTATCTCAGTGGTGTAGATTAACACGACTGACTCGACCTGACTGGAGGCTTGGGCCTTCAGAGCACCAGGACGGCTGCTCTCAGACTATGGCTATGATTGGCCCGAGAGTGTGTGATGTGTAAATGTAACACTTTCAAAGGGTCAGATGCTTTCTTTTGGCCGAGAGCTACTGCATGTAGGCAATCCCAGAATGCACTGCGTAAATAATTTGAGTAATTTGAGGATTCTGAGTAAATAAAATCATCAAATAATTATCATTAAGATACTAAATTGTTCTTAATTTTTCAACTAAATATCCAAATAAATCTAATTATTAAACTAAATTAACCATATAAACTAAATTACTGATCTAATTATTGATCTAAAGCCCGTATTGTCACTGTATGATAATTGAAATGAACTGATGACATCAAATGGCTATACGGCTGAATAAAATTATGCTGCATAATTTTCCTGTTTAACACTGTAAAGCTGCTCTGACACAATCTGCATTGTTAAAAGCGCTTTATAAATAAAGTTGACTTGACTTGACTATTATAGTTTTTGTTAATATTTTTATATTTTACGTTTCACGTATTTTTTTTAGCAATTTTGTTGTGTTTATGTCATTTGTATTAGTTTTTTAAATGTCTATAGAGTATATTTAGTTACTTCATTTTAAACTAAACATAAAAGAGTTTAAATACATTTTGAAACTTTTATTTATTTTTTCATTTTTTATGGTTTTAGTTTTAATTAATGATAATAATAAAACTTAAACTAAACCAAAATTACAAATGCTGCATTGGCAATAAAGTTAAATTATTATTAATAATATTATTATTATAAAATTATTAATTGCAATTATTTAACTGCAAATAAATAAAACTAAAGCTTACTAAAACTAAAACTAAATAAAACCTAAATAGCAGTGTTAAAAACCTAAAATGAACAATTAAACCAGTATAACTGAGATACTATTATAGTTTTTGTTAATATTTTGGATTAATTTTTTTATATTACATTTTTATTCATTTTTTTCACTTTAATTTTAGTTACTTTTAGTAATTTTGTCATTTTTATTAGTTTTTAATATACATATATATTTTTAGTTCTCATTATTTTAGCACATCAATTTAAACTACAGAAAATTTAGTTGAAATAATGATGAAATAATAATGATAAAATAACACAAATAGTAATGATGAGTTAACTTTTATTTAGTTTCAAGTAATGATAATAATGTAATGATAATAAACCTAGCTATATATATATATTGATCGATTTTGAGACAGGGTTATTATTTATTAAATAAAACTGAAGTTATTAAAAACATTTCTGTTAACTAAAATAGAACTAAATATAAATATTAGTGGAAAAACTTAAATTAAATGACAAATGCTGCCATGCAATAAAGTTAAAGCACTGAAAATATGAACTGCAAAATAAATAAATAACAAAATAACCTAAAAATAAAAAATATAAGAATAAAGGTTAATTCCAAATAGTCCTATCAGGGTGTGTGGACTCTCAGGAGCTGCAGACGGCGAGACGACGACATTCAGCCTTTCTGTGAACTGAGAAATCCCCTCATCACAACACGGCCCGGCCGCGAGAGTTACAGGGTCGCGTATGAATCAATTACAGCCGGCGAATGAATGAACAAAAGCTGGCCCACCTCTCGTGCTCCCTATCTGAGGGGGAGGAAGTGATGCTGGCGATAAGGGCTCGCGGTGGGTGTGAGCGGCTGGGTTCAGCGCCTCCACTCCGTCCACACATGCTGGTATTCGTGACAGACCTCCAGATGGCAGATCTGCCTGGATTCTGAGGTGGGCATCTCGGGCTTCCCCCATCGCCTGCGCCATCAGATCGCCTGCAGATAAGCAGCTATTCTGAGAGGTGAGCGAGTATCACACACGTCTGCAGAACATCAAGCAGAAACAATCAAGAATGTCTTTTGTGGAAACGCAAGCACATGCATGTTCCTGGTTCCGAGTTTGTTTCCTTGGTTGTTAATTCGTTTCACACACCCGTTCACATTGATTACACATTGACACACACACCTCAGTTCGCTCAGTTTCCTCTGTTAAACGTGGTTGTGTTTATCGTTTCCTCCTGCGACCTCATGGGTTTCCTGTGTGGATTTAATTTAATACAATAACCGTGATATTAAGCATTTTTTATGGTTATAATAAATATGTTGATTAGAGATATACATATATTTTATTCGTGTTATTGCTGTGTTGATTTCGTTTTTTTAAGCAGGTCTGTGTAGTTTTAGGCGTGTGGCGATACACAGCTCACCAGATATTGGGTTCGATATTTGAACACTTTTTAACTCTTCCATGACGAAATCTGACTCCTTTAAATTCACAAAATGCAAACAATGCATGTTCGTCTTGAAATGTTGTAACTAATCTCGGGCTGGGGCAAACGATTATTCTGGTAATCGAGTAATCGGTCGATTGTTTTGACGATTAATTGAGTACTCAGATCATTATTTTTGTGATATTTTAATTATGTTTATTTTGTTTCCTGCAACGTTTTTATTTATTTATTAGATTCATTTCACATGGACATAAAAATGACATTGGACGAACCAAATGCATTTGCTTAAGTGTTTTAGCACACATGCTAATTTTCAACACCTGTCCACGGGAGGCTTTTTTAAATAGGATTAAAATAAAATAAAATAAAAAATAATAATAATAATACAAAAAGGCTAACAAAAATGATAATGATAATAATAGTAAAATGAAAAAGAAAAACAGGAAAAACAGAAATATCTTAAAATAAACACAAACTGAAACAAAATACGAAAGTACTCGATTAATCGTGAAAATAATCGCCTGATTACTCGATTACCTGAATAATCGTTAGTCACAGCCTGAGATTAGTTACAACATTTCAAGACATGCATTTCTCTAGTCATATATTTCGCCATTGAAGAGTTCTTTAAAAAAGTGAATAAAATTATATAAAATTTAATATATAAACATTTTATTTCAAAAATTGAATATATAAACATTTTATTTCAATACATTTTGGTTACTATATAGTTTTATTTTTTATTATTTTTTTGTTTATTCGGTTGTAGTTATTTTAGTACTACAATTTAAACTAAACAAAAAAAAGTTAAAATCATTTTTATATTTAATTTTATATAAATGTATTCGCTTTTTTTAAGAACTCTTCGATGAAATATTTGACTGGAAAAAATTGTCTTTTATTCGACTGAAAGTCACAAAATGCAAACAATGC
>CM042244.1:58816987-58826987 GCA_023566225.1 Romanogobio albipinnatus
TATTATACTAGGCTATATATTATTATATTAAGCTATATATTATTATATTAGGCTATATATTATTATATTAAGCTATATATTATTATATTAGGCTATATATTATTATATTAAGCTATATATTATTATATTAGGCTATATATTATTATATTAAGCTATATATTATTATATTAGGCTATATATTATTATATTAAGCTATATATTATTATATTAGGCTATATATTATTATATTAAGCTATATATTATTATACTAGGCTATATATTATTATATTAAGCTATATATTATTATATTAGGCTATATATTATTATATTAAGCTATATATTATTATATTAGGCTATATATTATTATATTAAGCTATATATTATTATATTAAGCTATATATTATTATATTAGGCTATATATTATTGCTATATATTATTATATTAGGCTATATATTATTATATTAAGCTATATATTATTATACTAGGCTATATATTATTATATTAAGCTATATATTATACTAGGCTATATATTATTATATTAAGCTATATATTATTATATTAGGCTATATATTATTATATTAGGCTATATATTATTGCTATATATTATTATATTAAGCTATATATTATTATATTAGGCTATATATTATTATATTAAGCTATATATTATTATATTAGGCTATATATTATTATATTAAGCTATATATTATTATATTAAGCTATATATTATTATATTAAGCTATATATTATTATATTAGGCTATATATTATTGCTATATATTATTATATTAAGCTATATATTATTATATTAGGCTATATATTATTATATTAAGCTATATATTATTATATTAGGCTATATATTATTGCTATATATTATTATATTAGGCTATATATTATTATATTAAGCTATATATTATTATACTAGGCTATATATTATTATATTAGGCTATATATTATTATATTAAGCTATATATTATTATATTAGGCTATATATTATTATATTAAGCTATATATTATTATATTAAGCTATATATTATTATATTAGGCTATATATTATTGCTATATATTATTATATTAGGCTATATATTATTATATTAAGCTATATATTATTATACTAGGCTATATATTATTATATTAAGCTATATATTATTATACTAGGCTTTATATTATTATATTAAGCTATATATTATTATACTAGGCTATATATTATTATATTAAGCTATATATTATTATATTAGGCTATATACTAGGCTATATATTATTATATTAAGCTATATATTATTATATTAGGCTATATATTATTGCTATATATTATTATATTAGGCTATATATTATTATATTAAGCTATATATTATTATACTAGGCTATATATTATTATATTAGGCTATATATTATTATATTAAGCTATATATTATTATATTAGGCTATATATTATTATATTAAGCTATATATTATTATATTAAGCTATATATTATTATATTAGGCTATATATTATTGCTATATATTATTATATTAGGCTATATAATATTAGGCTATATATTATTATACTAGGCTATATATTATTATATTAAGCTATATATTATTATACTAGGCTATATATTATTATATTAAGCTATATATTATTATATTGGGCTATATACTAGGCTATATATTATTATATTAAGCTATATATCATTACATTAAGCTATATATTATTATATTAGGCTATATAATATTATATTAGGCTATATAATATTATATTAGGCTATATATTATTATATTAGGCTATATATTATTATATTAGGCTATATAATATTAGGCTATATATTATTATATTAGGCTATATAATATTATATTAGGCTATATATTATTATATTAGACTGTATATTATTATTACTCTACGATACATTATATCATATTATACAGCACACACACAGATATAGCAAAGTGCAAAAAACTTTTTTGAAATTTCCAAACTTTCTTTCAGAAACATTTCTTTTTATGCAAGTAAATTTTCCAGCGATGTTCACTGAGATGCAAAGATCACGTCGGTGATGTTAGACCGAGAGAACATGTTTAAAATAACAATAAAGCAAACGCACGTCTTGATTTACTGTAGAATATCTCTGAGCTTTAAATCGCAGCCGCTTGTCCACGCCGTTAAGAGTTCATGGCACGGTGTGAGAGAGTGCTTTCACCCGTGTACCCGTTCACCCCTTGACCTCTCCGAGCTCAGTCCTGCCAGACTCAATGAAGGCCGATCGGAGGCTCGACCTCGCTTCCCCTGTCCCGATGACGCAGCTTTACCTCAGCGGAGCGCGGGAGGATCAAAGCACGTGCTTCAAACCAGGAGATCGGCCAAAGAAAGTCAATTAGATTTAAAGAATTGGGACAGGGTCTCGGGTTGACCAACGGATTTTAATTTAGAAAACAAATTGGCAACCAGTTTATTATGCAACCCAACCCATCCACAGGAGTGAATCACGTCTCTCTGCATCTCAGGAGACGCATTTGCGCCTCTCGCTTGAGATTTATCAGCACGCGAGTCCTGGTACAACCTGCTTCTTGTTTAGTCTCCAGCGAGTTTCTGAAGACTTGGCGTTCGCTCGCAATCGCACAAAGGGAAGAGCTGCACGAAGGTCAACTTAAAAGAGATACGCTTAGCACATCGAGATGGATGTTTTGCACAGAAATCAATGCAGCTCTGTTAACTTGCGAGCTCAAATCCTGAGGAAAAATGACCCCGGTTTGCTCCGGATGGGCCCTTTCTCTGGGCGAACCCTCTGAAATTCATCAAATTGGATCAAGATGACATCAATAATGGACTCAAGCTGCAGCTCAGATGATCCGTGCATTGTTTGATTTTTTCCCCCTCAATGCACATTCCGATTACGGACGGCGTCATCAAAAGCCTCGTCACAGATGTCAACACATTGGCGTCCGCGGAGCTGTTTCCTCTTATTCCGGGGCTTTATCGCATTACGGAGCGATCCCGGCGTGACTTTTAAACTCTTTAAGTGTAAATCGCTCAACGTTGGACACAAGCGCACCTTCATAAAGACACAAAATCGCTTCATTCTCGCTGATTTGCAATGCGTTTGAGCGTTACCTGGGAATCCAGCGGGTGACCTTTGACCTGCTGATGAGCTGCAAGACGATGACAAATGTGTTTGAAACTAAAAAGACATTTGACATAATGTGCGTTTTTATGGCCTGAAATTCAACACGGTCGTATATTTAAGCTGTGAATAGTTCAATTCGAAACATTTTAATTATTAAACATTCAATAATACACATTCACCTTTCAGATTTCACTTCCAAAATGCTTGAAACTGCAACAGAATTACATTCGACAGGCCATTTTTTATTTCGCTTTACACAAAATCATTGATTCGAATTCGAACAGAATATTCATTTGGCATTCATTTACTTCTATAGCATGTCTTATTTTTTTTTTTTTTTACCAAATTAGGCCCGAAAATATATGGAACATCTAAAGGATGAGAAACTGCTAAAATACTTTTTTTTTTGTTTTTTGTTTTTTTAACAAAAAACAGCAAAATACAAAACTCTCGCAGGGGAAAGAGAATATACACATACATGTATTTACAAATGTTGTCAAAATACAAAAGTTAATAACTGAACAGAAAACAACAACAAAACAAAAACAGCAATAACAAAAAAAAAGAAAGAAAAAAAAGAAAAAAAGGGGCTACTTAAAAACACAAGTCAATGTCAAAAAAATACCCACTATTCAAATCTGACTATCACATAATTCTGACTTTATACACACAATTCTGACTTTATATCAACAATTCTGACTTTATATCAACAATTCTGACTTTATACACACAATTCTGACTTTATATCAACAATTCTGACTTTATATCTCACAATTCTGACTTTATACACACTATTCTGACTTTATATCAACAATTCTGACTTTATACACACTATTCAAATCTGACTATCACATAATTCTGACTTTATACACATAATTCTGACTTTATACACACAATTCTGACTTTATACCCATAATTCTGACTTTATACACATAATTCTGACTTTATACACACTATTCTGACTTTATATCAACAATTCTGACTTTATACACACAATTCTGACTTTATACACACTATTCAAATCTGACTATCACATAATTCTGACTTTATATCAACAATTCTGACTTTATACACACAATTCTGACTTTATACACACAATTCTGACTTTATACACACTATTCTGACTTTATATCAACAATTCTGACTTTATACACACAATTCTGACTTTATACACACAATTCTGACTTTATACACACTATTCTGACTTTATATCAACAATTCTGACTTTATACACACTATTCTGACTTTATATCAACAATTCTGACTTTATACACACAATTCTGACTTTATACACACTATTCAAATCTGACTATCACATAATTCTGACTTTATACCCATAATTCTGACTTTATACACACTATTCTGACTTTATACACACTATTCAAATCTGACTATCACATAACTCTGACTTTATACCCATAATTCTGACTTTATACACACAATTCTGACTTTATACCCATAATTCTGACTTTATACACACTATTCTGACTTTATACACACTATTCAAATCTGACTATCACATAATTCTGACTTTATACCCATAATTCTGACTTTATACACACAATTCTGACTTTATACACACTATTCAAATCTGACTATCACATAATTCTGACTTTATACCCATAATTCTGACTTTATACACACAATTCTGACTTTATACCCATAATTCTGACTTTATACACACAATTCTGACTTTATACCCATAATTCAAATCTGACTATCACATAATTCTGACTTTATACACATAATTCTGACTTTATACCCATAATTCTGACTTTATACACACTATTCTGACTTTATACACACTATTCAAATCTGACTATCACATAACTCTGACTTTATATCAACAATTCTGACTTTATACACACTATTCAAATCTGACTATCACATAATTCTGACTTTATACCCATAATTCTGACTTTATACACACAATTCTGACTTTATACCCATAATTCTGACTTTATACACACAATTCTGACTTTATACCCATAATTCTGACTTTATACACACAATTCTGACTTTATACCCATAATTCAAATCTGACTATCACATAATTCTGACTTTATACACATAATTCTGACTTTATACCCATAATTCTGACTTTATACACATAATTCTGACTTTATACACATAATTCTGACTTTATACACATAATTCTGACTTTATACCCATAAGTCTGACTTTATACACACTATTCAAATCTGACTATCACATAATTCTGACTTTATACCCATAATTCTGACTTTATACCCATAATTCTGACTTTATACACACTATTCTGACTTTATATCAACAATTCTGACTTTATACACACAATTCTGACTTTATACACACTATTCAAATCTGACTATCACACAATTCTGACTTTATACCCACAATTCTGACTTTATATCAACAATTCTGACTTTATACACACTATTCAAATCTGACTATCACATAATTCTGACTTTATATCAACAATTCTGACTTTATATCAACAATTCTGACTTTATACACACAATTCTGACTTTATACACACTATTCAAATCTGACTATCACATAATTCTGACTTTCTACACATAATTCTGACTTTATATCGCACAATTCAATTCTGACTTTATACACACAATTATTATTATTATTTTATTTTTTTCCCTTAACAGACAGACAAAAATAGTGCAGTAATAAACAATCTAGTAATTCCATAAGTCTAGAAGTGAAGTAAAAATATGTAAATGTATAGGTGTGTGAGTGTGTGTGCATAAGCAAAGTAACCATTAATTATATGAATTATGTATTACCCCCTTCATTACCATCACCACCACCACTCATCATTTCCATCCATGCTTAAATACTTATAATGTTACCTGGGAATCGACTGCATGACCTTTGACCTGCTCGTGCAAGATGAGGACGGACATCACAGATTTCATGTAATATTCCTACCAAATCAAGGCCAAAAAACACAACATTTAAAGGACAGAATTATAACGTAATGTATGATTTCATTAACCATAAAACCCCTGGCATAATAAACTCTTGCTTTGCACGGTAAATATGTAAAAACATCACAGAATTTGTGTAATACTTCCATCAAATCAAGAAAAAAACAACAAAAAGCATATATCCCATTGGCCACAGGATCCACATATTTCCATGGTTATTAAGCCGTGACCCCAAATATTTAGGAACTCGAATTTGTTTCACACAAGTATCGCAAACAAAATTGTAAGAATATCACTAACAAAAGGTAAACAACTTAAATCCTACCCTCATTCATACTAGCTATTCATACTGATGCAATATAAAGTTAGTAAGTTGGGTATGGGCCACCATATAGTCATCAAAAACAAAGCGAAAAAGTGGTATTTTGGGTTAACGTTAAAGAAAGTATAGTTACCTTGGTAAATACACAATAGCTAGTAACATGATCTGTTAATAAAACATGTAAACTTCTCCTGATGAACAGAATGAAAGTCATACCTGCGTACAAATGCTTCCCGCTAACACACGATGTACCAGTTATTTGTCGTTTTTGGTAATTTCATTATTTACTAATTGACAACGTAGCCTAATTTTGATTTTCGCGCGCAATTGAAGAGTGCGCGCGCACAGTGTAACGGCTGACAGGAAAGTTCGTTTCGAGGACGTACATCACATTGAATATTTCTACTAAATCAAGGCCAAAAACACAACATTTAAAGGCCAGATTATAAAGTAATTAATTTCATTAACCATAAAAACCCTGGCGGCTCTGCAAGGTAAATATGTAAAAATGAGAAAAACATCACATATTTTGTGTAATATACTTATATAACCCATTGGCCACGGGATACACATTTTTCCATGGTTATTAAGCCGTGACCAAATTTTTAGGAACTGCAACCAAGCAAATTTATTTCTCAAAAACGGTTGAAATACAAGTATCGCCCCACTTAACATGCTATTGTAGAAAAAAGGTAAACCATTTATATCATACCCATATTCATAGTTATTCATAACAATACAATATGAAGTTAGTAAGTTGGTATGAGCCACCATATTTATCAAAAATATAGAAAATAGCGTAAAGTACAGTTACCGTGGTAAATATACAATAACATGATCTGTTAATAAAACATTATGTAAACTGCTCCTGATGAATAGAACAACACAAATCTTTCCCACTAACACACGATGTGCCAGTTATTGGTACTTTTTGGTAATTTCATGATTTATTAATTGACAACATAACTACGATGGTCGTATTTCACCTGATCTTTATATATAGCGCGCCCCTCCGCATTTGAATTTCGCGCGCAATTGCAGAGCGCGTGCACGGTATAACGGCTGACAGGAAAGTTCGTTGAGGACGTACATCACAGATTTCATATTTCTACCAAATCAATGCCAAAAACACAACATTCAAAGGACAGATTATAACGCAATGTATGATTTCATTAACCATAAAAACCCTGGCATAATAATCTCTTGCTCTGCAAATGTGTAAACATGAGGAAAACACACATTTTGTGTAATATATAACACATAGGCCACAGTTTCCAATTTTTTTAGGAACTGCAATCAAGCTAATTTATTTCTCAAAAATGGTTGACAAGTATCGACCCACTTATCTTAACATATAGGCTATTGTAAATCACTAACGAAAGGTAAACCATTTATATCCTACCCCCATTCATACTAGTTTTTCATAATAATACAATATGAAGTTAGTAAGTAGGTATGAGCCACCATATAGTCATCAAAAATATAGAAAATTGCGGAAAGTACAGAACCGTGGTAAATACACAATACTAACATGAACTGTTAATAAAACATAAATTGCTACTGTGTCATACCTGCATACAAATCGTTCCAGCTTACACACAAGTTAGCGCGCCTCCGCATTTGATTTTCGCGCGCAATTGAGGAGAGCGCGCAACCAGCACCGTAACTGCTGACAGGACAGGAAAATTCGCTTTTCTGAGGTGAGAAACTTTTTATTTCCTATTAATTCACGAAAATAATGTTAGAATAACATATCCTGACAACATCTAATGATCTGACTGCAGATAATGGATCAGCACAACGCGAGTTTGACTGTTGTCAAAGGCGTTCACGGGCGTCTTTCAAAATAAAAGTCTCGCATCAGAAGTAAAGTAAGTACATTTTATTTATATAGCACATTTAAATTCAGTTTACACTGACCAAAGTGCTGTACAAATCTATCATAAAATACTATAAAATAGAGTAACAGGAGTAGAAAAAACACGGCATATTTAAAAGCTGACAGAACAGACTTAATGCATTTAGAAAAACATTTAGAGTTAGTTGTTGTTGTTTCTTTACCACTTTTGTTGCACTTTTGTTGCATTCTTTACCACTTTTGTTGCCCCTGCTGAAAAATCCAGCTAAAACCAGCCTAAGCTGGTTGGCTGGTCTTAGCTGGTTTAAGCTGGAAGTAGCTGGTTTTAGCAGCCTGGCTAAACTGGTCTCCCAGCCTGATTTAGCTGGTCAAGCTGGTTTTAGATGGTCTCCCAGCCTGATTTAGCGGGTCAAGCTGGTTTTAGATGGTCTCTCAGCCTGATTTAGCTGGTCAAGCTGGTTTTAGATGGTCTCCCAGCCTGATTTAGCTGGTCAAGCTGGTTTTAGATGGTCTCCCAGCCTGATTTAGCTGGTTAAGTTGGTCTTCCAGTCTGGACAAGTTGGTGGCCAGCTGCTTTTAGCTGGTCTCCCACCCTGGCTTATCTGGTCAAGCTGGTCTTCCAGCCTGGTTTAGCTGGTTTTAGCTGGTCTCCCAGCCTAACTTAGCTGATGAACATTTTACCTAATTACAAATTAATCAGATTACATGGTCCATATACAGATATACATTATTTGTCTAAACACCCAGTGGCAGAAAAAATAGGGACAGTCAGCCAGCCTGACCAGCTAAGACCAGCCGGACCAGCTAAAATCAGCGAAGACCAGCTAAAACCATCAAAGACCAACAATTACCAGCTGAGACCAGCCTGACCAGCTAAAATCAGCAATTACCCGCTAAGACCAGCCTGACCAGCTAAAACCAGCCTGACCAGCTAAAATCAGCGAAGACCAGCTAAAACCATCAAAGACCAACAATTACCAGCTAAGACCAGCCTGACCAGCTAAAATCAGCGAAGACCAGCTAAAACCATCAAAGACCAACAATTACCAGCTAAGACCAGCCTGACCAGCTAAAATCAGTGAAGACCAGCTAAAACCATCAAAGACCAACAATTACCAGCTAAGACCAGCCTGACCAGCTAAAACCAGCTAAGACCAACAATATCCAGCTAAGACCAGTTTGACCAGCTAAGAACAGCTAAGACCAGCCTGACCAGTTAAAAAAAAATTCAAAACCCCTCTAAAACCAGTCTGATAAACCAGCTATGACCAGGCTGGGAGACCAGCCAAAACCAGCCTGACCACCTTAGGCTGGTTTAAGCTGGATTTTTCAGCAGGGAACCCACTTGTTTTTGAGAAACACTCATTTAAAGCTATATCTTTATGAATGTTACCTGTGAACTGAACGCATGACCTTTGATTTGCTCAAGCAAAATGAGCTGCAAAACAAAAACAATCATGGATTTCTACTAAATGAATCCCAAACTGTGACCTTCCTTACCCATCTGCCAGGAAAATATGTGAAATATGTAAAAATGAGAAGAACATGCAGCGACTCTGATGGGTTTGTTATGAGCCACCACGCGTCTAATCTATGATGCACGTTTAGCCATCATATCTGATTATGAGGACTATTGTGACCTCTTTGTCATGTTCCCGAGGTTACTAATCAAATTTCCGTCCGGTTCGGAGAACACAAAGGCTCATGGTAAAATCCTCCCGCTCAAACACCCTCTCATGAGGTCAGCAAGGATGTAATTCCTGGGATGAAAGACTATACTCGTGTTTTGATTCGGCAAAAGTGAGGGAATATTCAGCTTC